>WNWK01006036.1:0-111365 GCA_009830355.1 Cherax destructor | reverse complement strand
TAAGAAAGTTCTTGATGCATTCATTAATATCTGAGTGTGTTTCAATTCGTTAAGCCAGTCAATGTTCGTCATAGCTGATATAAAATTATTAACAGCAGACTCATTATGTAGTCTGAAGGTAACTTTTGCAATTTCTTGGGGCAGAATGCCTAGGTTAGTTATGAGAAAGGTAGGGTAGTGGTCTGTGGTGTTTTCTGTGATTATGCCTGATTTTGAGGAGATATTGTGTTAGTCCAGATGTGGTCTAGTAACGAGGTACTATTATCAGAGATTCTTGTAGGTTTTGATATTGTTGGTAGTAATAAGCAGTTGCTCATAGTGTTTGTGAATTCAGTTACCTGCGGGTCTTGGTCATGTAGGAGATTTATGTTGAAATCTCCTGTGAGCAGCAAATGATCTTTGTTAAGGCGTGAATCGATTATCAGGTTTCCTAGTTTTTCACTAAAGTGGCGGATGTTTGACTGTGGTAATCTGTAGATGTTTATCACTGTGAGGGGTTTTTGCAGGTCTTTTGATTTAAATTTAGCTATAATATATTCTCCATGTTCATCCCTTGTACAAGAATTCTCGATACAATCGAGTTGATCTGTATAATATATTGCTGTTCCACCCCCTCGCTGGTCTGTCCTACAGTTGTGAATGGGCCTTTTGTGAATGGCTTCAGTATTTAATAACTGATGCATCTTAGGGCCAGAATTGTACCTATTAAGTTTAGTTTGCTACAGAAAGACTTGTTACTATACTGTATTAGAATAGTAAATGTATATCAAGTAATGTACGTATATTGTTGTTTGTGCGTTGATAAAGACCAGTGTGTGGGCGAAACGATGTCAATAAAGGACCCCATTATCCTCCATTTGTCTTTATGCATACACTATGTGTTAGAGAAGTCTTATTTGTTCTGTTGGATATGATAATGGTCTGCAATACCGACAAGTTGATAGTAAGACACATGTGCAACAGTTAAGTACTGTATCTTTATTCAGAAACGTTTCGCCTACACAGTAGGCTTCTTCAGTCGAGTACAGAGGATCCTGGCAGCAGAAGCAGGTTAGGTTAGGTAAGGTTCGTCAAGAAACAGGACAAGTGTTTCCTGAAGCGGGTCTTAGTCAGATGATGACCCGCCGTTAGAGCTTTTGGTCATCTGACCGAGGCCTTCCGCTGGCTTACCGGTCCGCCCCTTTAAAAATTATGGTCAGTTATAATCATTTAGTTATTGTAGCAGAAGCAGTAGAGATGTAAAGACGATGTAATCAGTCCATCACCCTTGAAGACTCCTGCCTCCTCTGTATTCGACTGAAGAAGCCTACTGTGTAGGCGAAACGTTTCGGAATAAGATACCTAACTGTTGCACATGTCTCTTACTTTTCAAGACGTATACGTACCTAGTGACGGCGGGGAAGCAGGAGTGGTTGCAATAAGAGATGGTGGGGTAGACAGCCAGACCTAGAAACACGCTCTTGGTTTTCTTGAAGTTGATCTTCCCACTCGCGAAGGCCATCCCACTCAGCTGCCAGAGTGGGAGACACACCCACACGCATGTTAGGGACACCATAGTTTTTGACTCATTTGGAATTATGATCTATGCTGAACATGTGTGTGTCCTTCAACACTAGGAGTGGTGGAGGCTTGATCCTCCACCCGCTAATAGTGAAGTGTTATATGATGATATGATCTTGTAATCAAGACTCGTGCGGTTCATTTTATACTGAACAGCTTCATCAAGTTATTACCTGATGCAATAATTACAACCGATCGACAACAGATGCAAAACAAATAGAGTGGAGGAATTGAATGACAGTTCTAGGCCTCTCGTGTTGCAGTCTACACATTGTCAAAAGACTGCAGCTGTGGAATAGAAATGGAGATCATCCCAGGTGTGTCTATGAAGATATCCTACACAGGAAGAGAGTGATTTCTTGTATAGCTAACATACATATATCTCTTACCCGAAGTATACCTGGAGAGGTTTTCGGGGGTCAATGACTCCGCGGCCCGGTCTGAGACCAGGCCTCGTGGTGGATGAGGATCTGATCTGGTCAGGTACTGACTTTACGTGCCTGTCCAGTGCCTTCTTGAAGACAGACAGGAGTCTATTGGTAATCCCCCTTATGTATGCTGGGAGGCAGTTGAACAGTCTTGGGCGCCTGACACTTATTGTATTGTCTCTCAGTGTACTCGTGGCGCCCCTGCTTTTCATTGGGAGGAATGTTGCATCTCCTGCCGAGTCTTTTGCTTTCATAGGGAGTGATTTTTTTGGTACTAATCCCTCTATGATTTTCCAAGTGTATATTATCATGTATCTCTCTCGCATGCGTTCCAAGGAATACAAATCAAGGGACTTCAACCGTTCCCAATAATTTACTGTAACATGTACCTATTACTGTGATCTGATTCTCTCTTTAATGCTAATATAAATAACTCAGTTTACCTTAACCCTAGTATATCTCCTTGTATATGTAACTGTTGTTCACATAGTTGAGCCACTTAGCATATTTTAACTGTAAAGGTTTCAATAACAAGATATTACAAGAACCCCAAAGAAAATAAGTCACTTTATCTGACTTTTTTGGGTGTTTATCCTAGGTAATCTACACATATGCTGCTATATATGATAACTTATGTAACTGTATTTATGTGTACCTATACCTGAATAAACTTACAAAGAGAGCCATTTTAAGTTGAACCAGTCTGTCTAGCCGTCAGATCCCAAAGGTTCAATTAGGTATTTTTAAAAGCAACAGAAAAAGCCAGCCAGTCCATAAGCATTGTAAGTGATGTAATAAACGAGAGAATATCTCCTTAATGGTATGTCAAAATTCAAGATAGACCCATCGAACCTCTTGATCAAACACTACACAGGGCTATTTAAATATGCTATTCGTATTCTACCCGAAATGCCTAGGCATGCTAGTGGCCTTCTTTGTAATTAATATTTTATAACATGTAAACCACACATTGTAAGCTTTACAAGGAAATATAAATTTTCATTTTCAATAAGTTCCTTGGACTTATTTTGGTTATTCTAGGTAATTTACACCGTGTGTGATAGTTCTCCTTATGTATACCTGTGCCTCAATAAACTTATTTACCTGGAGTATGCCTGGAGGGTATATCGGGGGTCAACGCCTCCTCGGCCCGGTCCATGGCCAGGCCTCGCGCTGAATCAGGGCCTGATCAACCAGGTTGTTACTGCTGGCCGTACGTAAACCGACGTACGAACCACAGCCCGGCTGGTCAGGAACCGACTTTAGGTGCCTGAAGACAGCCAGGGGTCTATTGGTAATCCCCCTTATGCATGCTGGGAGGCAGTTGAACAGTCTTGGGCCCCTGACACTTATTGTGTTGTCTCTCAACGTGCTAGTGGCACCCCTGCTTTTCATTGGGGGGATGTTACATCGCCTGCCGAGTCTTTTGCTTTCGTAGGGAGTGACTCTCGTGTGCAAGTTTGGTACTAATCCCTCGAGAATTTTCCACGTGTATATAATAATGTATCTCTCCCGCCTGCGTTCTAGGGAGTACAGGTTTAGGAACTTCAAGCGTTCCCAGTAATCGAGGTGGTTTATCGCAGTTATGCGTGCCGTGAAGGTTCTCTGCACATTTTCTAGGTCAGCAATTTCACCCGCCTTGAAAGGTGCAGTTAGTGTGCAGCAATATTCCAGCCTAGATAGAACAAGCGACCTGAAAAGTGTCAACATGGGCTTGGTATCCCTGGTTTTGAAGGTTCTCATTATCCATCCTGCCCCCTGTCAGTCCTGCCAGCATTCGACGATTTCTCCCTTATGCTTCTTAAGAATGTGTCTCATGTGTGCCGATTTGCCTGCTACAAACAAATCTCCAAGTGGTTGACACGGGTTTAGCTAGCACATTCAAGCAGGCTTGAAACCTACACTCCAAGCCAGCCAGGACAAGGGGGGTTGCCAAGAGTTACAGCTGTCCTGACCCCTAGCACGTCTACACTGTTCCTGCCATAGGAGTGTTTTTCCTGCATCGAGAACACCAAGCCAGCAAGCCAGCCCAGTGTCTGGTAACTCTCCATAAGACTGTGGCCCAGTCAATGACCTTGAAAAGACCCGCAGGCCACTGACACCCATATTGTCTTTGTCTAGTGAGGTGAATGTCCCTTGACCCTCCAATACACCGGTATTCTTTAACGCATCGCCAGTGTGAAACCGCTGTGTCAGTAATGAGTATAGCTGATGGCTTTGATGACGTAAATGATGGTGAAGGCAGATTTGAAACATACCTTAGTAAACACTCTCGGAAAAAGGAACGAGGCTTCCAGAGAAAGCTTGCTGCAAGCAATACAGGGGCGCACACCCTCCCAAAGCTGTCAGGTTAGATTTCCCTAACAACACTGATCAAGAGAGTAAGTGTAATTGGTTTTACGAAGCTAGTGTAGACAACCCAGAGAAAACGATCAAGTTTCTCCATGATGAGGATAACTACGTATTTGTGCCTAATGATTCAACATTTACTGACAAACTTCTCGCTAAAGAATATGCCAACATCAAACTCCGAGCTGCCCCACCTAGGGCACCTAAAGTGCTCATTGTCATATACAACGTCAACAAGCACTTGAATCCTAAATATCTGGTGTCAGAGCAAGTTGCAAGCCCTCGTCGACTTCCCAACGATCTGATATTAGCTGAGTGGACTGGCCAGGGGACTTTGCCACGCTATATTCACTCCCGTGCTGCCCTCAACAGGCGCTATAACATTGCATTGTACAGACCTCCTCAACGTCGATGTTATAAGTGTCAACGTTGGGGCCACATTGCCAGTAAATGCCCAGCTAAGTCACACTGGTGTGCAGTGTGTGCCAATGCTCATTCTTCTGAACGGTGTTATGATTTGATCAAACAGCAACAGACTGTTGCTAAGCAATGTATCAATTGTAAGACTTCAGGAGTCACAGCAGCTCATGCTGACTGCAGTGTGAGGGCTGCCCACATCGCAGCCAACCACACCTCACCTTGCACCTCCCATTATGACCTCAAAGGCCCACCAGATACCTGGAGTCTGAATACTGGCTCATGCCTGCCCTCAGACAATGGGGTTGAGCACTTCACCTGGGAAGCACATCAACAGAGCTCCATCACGTCTGCTGTCAATACCAGTCTAGCTGAGTCAGCTGACAGTCAGCCACCGAGCTCAGCTGACCGGGGCTTCACGTCTCCAGATGTTCCTAGTCTTGCTCGTGTGGTATACAACCTGAAGTCCCACATAGGACTACTGGAGAGACAGCAATTTCTCCTGAAGCAACAACTTGAGCAGCACAATGAAAGATGTAAAGAGCGTACCAATAGCAAGAATGTCACAAATTCTGAAAGCGAGTGTAAGGCTGATGAACAAGGTGGTGGTGGTGACCTTAATTACGGCAATGACGAACCCAACAGCTGTGTTGATAACTATAGTGAGCATCATGCTGAGGGCAGTGTTGTATATGATGTTAGTAATAGTTATGAATGTAATAAAGTGGTGATGCCGAGTGTGATGAGGGCAGTGGTTTCCATAATGTTAGTAATAGTGATGTGTGTCAGTGATAAGTGGTGAGTGAAAGCAAGGTGTGATGAGGGCAGTGGTTATAATGTTAGTAATAGTATGAGGTATATGATGTGTGTGGATGCCAAGTTAAATGAGGGACAGTGGTGTTCATAATGTTAGTAATGTGATGTAGTGATATCATTAATAAAGTGTGTGCTGTGTGAGAGTGCAGTGCGTGGTTTAAACATTAACTATGTTGTACATAGTGTTTTGAGGGTGGAGGTATGAGGTTGATGGTGCACGAGATGTGCATGATGGATAACCACCATTACATTACATCTCTGAATAAGCACTGTCTATGTATGATAATTTGTATTTCTCACAAATTTTTCGTTGATGGTTCTGTTCACCAATCCACTGGTGCAGCTGGTAGTGCTGCTGTTGTCATACAGAGTGATGGCTCTCTTAAAGAAATTGGAGCACGCATCAATAACTGGGCCTCTACCCTTCAGACAGAACTGTTTGCCATACTCCTTGCACTCAAATGCGTCCATGTATCTAAGGTTAACTCTCTAATTGTAACTGATTCTCTGTCATCCATAAATGCTCTCAACTCATCAAGTATAACTTGTAGCATGCTTGTGTCAGAAGCCAGGCACAGGTATGGTAGGATTGTGGATAGTAGAGTCAGAGTGCACATGCTGTGGATTCCATCTCACATTGGTCTTCAGATGCATGATAGAACTGATAAATTGGCTAAGTTTTATGCTTTCAAAGAGGGGATAGATTACAATCTTGGCTTGTCAGTTAGCAGTTTGAGAACAATAATACGAAAAGAACTTCAACTGAATTTTATTGACTTAAGACTCAGGGAGATTGACACCAGTCAGTCCATCTATCATCATTCTATCATGCAGGAGGAGCCACATGTCTATGGTGCATCCAACAAAATAAGCAGACCTTGGATGTCACTACCGCCCGCCTCCGGCTGGGTTACAAGTATCTTTGGCAGGTTAAATCACCACCACCAGATGTAGACCAAACAAGATGTAAACTTTGCCAGTTGGATTATTGTCACACCCTGCGTCATTATGTACTGGAGTGCGATAAAATTAATGAATTCAGAGACTACTCATTCAGAAATGTTCAAGATATGTCAAAGTATTTTATCCACAGTGGTATATTACAGACCATTCTGGAAAAATACCCTGACTTTGCTCCCTGTAAATAAAGCATTGACACGTGTGTGTGTGTGTGTGTGTGTGTGTGTATGTACATGTGTGTGTGTATGTGTGTATGTATATACATGTATGCGTGTGTATGTGTATATGTATATGTGTGTGTGTGTGACCCAACAATTAAAATTTGCACCAATAACTCATTACAGTTGTGGCTGGGTGTAGACTAATAGATTGCTCATTGCTTTATAATTTGTTCATGAGTGCAACCATGTACAGACGTAAGTAAATTTACTTACATGATTCATTACCTTGTAACTAGTGAATTAATTACCATTGTACCTTGTTCAGCTATCAAAACTTTGGGGCCCAGTCTCTGGACCCTATATATACCTCTGTAATCTGCAAATACCTTTGTAACTTGTCATGATTGTGACCATCTGAGTTCATTACCTTTGTAACTTGCTCAGCTATCAAACTTTGAGGTCCAGTCCCTGGACCCATTATGTACCTCTGTAATCTTTTGACTACCGCCCACAGGATGGGTATGGGGTGCATAATAAAGATATCAAACTAACTAACTGGTAGTGCACTTAGAAAACTCATGGACCAGGGTAACACTGCTGACATTGATAAGGTCTGCTCTTTATATGAACAATTTTTTCATTATGCTGAGAAACTAAGCCAGATTCCAGGACTTCTATAATGGATCAAAATGTGTATAAACTTAATATTTTTAGCTGGAATATTGCATCACTTAGAAAAAGACTTCCTGACCTTCATCATAAAGTAACCACCGAACCCATTGATATGTGTGTCTACAAGAGTGCAGAGTCCCTGATAAATCCAGCCCCTAAATTGCCATCATTTGTTGCATATAACCTCAAATCTACTAACTCCTGTGTTCTATATATTAAAAAATCACTTCCCCATCAACTTCTCACACATAAGAAAACAGAGGGACTGCAATACCATGGTGTTAGGATTTATATTGGGAACTCTGCTCTCAACATATTTAATTTGTATGCTCCTGCTGATAAGTTCAATTACTTGGAGCTCCCAACTTGTGCTCAGTCTGAGCCTACTCTTATCATTGGAGATTATAATGCAAGACACAAAAGCATTGGAAGCTCACAGTTTAGTAATCGTAATGGTAACCAACTGTTGTCACTGTTAAATAGTCATGATAATGTGCAAATTGTAGGTGACCTTGAACCCACACATATCTATGGAGGCATCCTTGATCTGTGTCTTGGCTTCAACATTACTTCTGCCAGCTGTGAGTCTACCATTGTATCAGATATATCATCAGACCATTTCCCAAGGCTAACCTCACTAGATATAGGTAATACTATCCTTCCTGGTGGTATATTCAAACGGAAACGTTTTAATGTTCCCCCTGATCAATATGAGGACTTTGTTGCACATGTGACTGACTGGTATAATTCCTATGAGTGTTCCTCTGTTGAGACCTTTAACAATGACCTTGTGAGCAGTATTCAGAACTACTTAGAGCCGCCCCAAAAACCTCCTGGCACTCTTAACCCAACCAACTTCCATAACAATCATACCTCCTATAATAACCATACTTATTACAATGATCTTAAACTTCGAACACTGAAACGTACTGCTCGCAGAATAGGCCTAGCCTATAGAAATCATAGTACCCCTGGAATGCTGAAGCTCTTTTAAACTGCCCTTGCTGCTGCCAGAGAGCGTATGACAGAGCTGCGGCAAACTGACTGGGAAAATTTGTCAATGGTCTCAATGCTCACACCCCACTTAGCCGAGCATGGAGGGACATAAATAGAATTAAGGGTAACAAAACTGGTCAGATTGCGCACCCTCATCCCTTACATAGGGCGAATGAGCTAGTCAGTGCTTGGGCTGTTACATCAAGCTATGAAAATCTTCCCAGTACCACACAGGCGAAATTAAATGACAAATATGATGCTAGGGAGAGACTTGTTTGTTTTATGTTCAGCAAGGAAGATGACTGTAACATTCCTTTCACTGACTTTGAACTTGATGCAGCACTAACTAAAGGCAACTCCACGTCGCCTGGTGAGGATGGTATTACCTACAATATACTAAGATTGCTGTGTCGAGTACCAGGCAATCCTTTACTCGAATTATACAACATGAGTTATGTAACTGGGGAGCTCCCTAAATCTTGGACCAACAGCCTGATCATTCCCATTCCTAAGCCCAATCAACAAAATTCATTTCGCCCAATATCTCTTACTAGCTGCTTATGTAAAACATTTGAGAGGATGATTCTGAATCGTCTCATGTACAGAATCAAAAATTTTTGTCCCCCCGATTGCATGGTTTCATGCATGGAAGGAGTGTGCACCAATGCATAGCTACCTTTCTCACTCTGCACACTGACAGCTCATACACTACCTTCCTTGATCTTAAAACTGCTTTTGATGTTGCCAACCGACATGTAATCATTAGTGAACTTGCCAGAATGGATGTTGGAGGATGGCTTCTCCGCTGGATTAAGGGCTACCTGTCCAACAGAAAGTCTTCTGTGTTGTTCCAGGGGCATAGAAGTATAACTAAAGACTTTGAATTAGGAACCCCACAGGGAGGTGTGCTCAGTCCCACTCTATTCAATATTCTAATTAATGCCTTACTTAATGCTATGCCTAGCCAGCCCCATCATTATATGATCAGTTTTGCTGATGATATAATGATTCACACCACCGGATTCTCCAACACCCAAAACATCCTTAACCATGTACTAGCCTCGTGTCAGGACCTAGGGTTGATAATCTCTACTGATAAAACAAAAATACTCAATAGGCGTCCTCCTCGACAGAGAGGCACAGTTCGCCAGATCCAGTTGCATGATGGGTCTCTTCTAGAATATGTAAACAGATACAGGTATCTAGGCTTTGAGGTCCCACTACTTGGACCTGTTGTAACGAGACTTTGTCGTCAATACAAAGAAAGGCTGAGAGCACTTAGAGTTGTGGCAGGGTTTCACCCCAGGTATGGTGCTAATGTTAAAATTGTGAAAATGATGTATCTTGCTTATATTAGATCATTAGTTGATTATGCTGCGCCACTACTTGCTCTTGTGTCTGACTGGAAGCTTGGAGGGCTGGAAAAACTGCAGAACGAAGCAATGAGGATCATTTTAGGATGCCCTCGTACTGCCAAAATTTTAAATATGCAGAAAGAACTTGATATTCCAAGCATCAGAGATCGTGTTACTGAAAGAAATATCCTAATTGGGGTTAATATGCTCAGGCAAGCCCATTCAAACCCCTGCACAGAAGCCCTCCAAACTTTCCTCAGCACTGGTGAACATCCTCCAGATGGATCGAAAAACTGGAACCGACCTCCGCATGAATCAGATACATGATCTGTGGCAAGTAAGGCAACAGCGGCACTTCTCCGCTCCATGGAATATTACCCATTCCAAACTACCATCCCTCCATTTCCCCAAACTACTTCTTAAATCACAACCAAAGCTTCGCCTTGAAGCCAAACATGATGCCTTAAGCTGTATTGATAATTTAGCCAAACAGCACACTCTCTCACAAATTATTTACGTTGATGGTTCTGTTCACCAATCCACTGGTGCAGCTGGTAGTGCTGCTGTTGTCATACAGAGTGATGGCTCTCTTAAAGAAATTGGAGCACGCATCAATAACTGGGCCTCTACCCTTCAGACAGAACTGTTTGCCATACTCCTTGCACTCAAATGCGTCCATGTATCTAAGGTTGACTCTCTAATTGTAACTGATTCTCTGTCATCCATAAATGCTCTCAACTCATCAAGTATAACTTGTAGCATGCTTGTGTCAGAAGCCAGACACAGGTATGGTAGGATTGTGGATAGTAGAGTCAGAGTGCACATGCTGTGGATTCCATCTCACATTGGTCTTCAGATGCATGATAGAACTGATAAATTGGCTAAGTTTTATGCTTTCAAAGAGGGGATAGATTACAATCTTGGCTTGTCAGTTAGCAGTTTGAGAACAATAATACGAAAAGAACTTCAACTGAATTTTATTGACTTAAGACTCAGGGAGTTTGACACCAGTCAGTCCATCTATCATCATTCTATCATGCAGGAGGAGCCACATGTCTATGGTGCATCCAACAAAATAAGCAGACTCTTGGATGTCACCACCGCCCGCCTCCGGCTGGGTTACAAGTATCTTTGGCAGGTTAAATCACCACCACCAGATGTAGACCAAACAAAATGTAAACTTTGTCAGTTGGATTATTGTCACACCCTGCGTCATTATGTACTGGAGTGCGACAAAATTAATGAATTCAGAGACAACTCACTCAGAAATGTTCAAGATATGTCAAAGTATTTTATCCACAGTGGTATATTACAGACCATTCTGGAAAAATACCCTGACTTTGCTCCCTGTAAATAAAACATTGCTACGTGTGTGTGTGTGTGTGTGTGTGTGTGTGTGTGTGTGTGTGTGTGTGTGTGTGTGTGTGTGTGTGTGTGTGTGTGTGTGCGCGTGTTGATTGCCTTTTGTCCTGTGCACATGTCGATTGAAGGCTGGGCCTGTTGTGTGTGTGTATGTATATATGTGTGTGTATGTGTATGTGTGTGTGTGTATGTGTATATGTAAGTGTGTATGTGTATATGTAAGTGTGTATGTGTGACCCAACAATAAAATTTGCACCAAGAACTCATTACAGTTGTGACCGGGTGTAGACTAGTGAAGTGTTCATTGCGTTATAATTTGTTCATGATTGTAACCATGTATAAACATAAGTAAGTAAATTTACTTACATGTTTCATTACCTTTGTAACTTGTGAGTTCATTACCTTTGTAGCTTGTTAGTTCATTACCTTTGTAACTTGCTCAGCTATCATAACTCTGGGGTCCAGTCCCTGGACCCATTATGTACCTCTGTAATCTTTTGACTACCGCCCACAGGATGGGTATGGGGTGCATAATAAAGATATCAAACTAACTAAAGTTATGGTCCTTGAAGGTGAGATCCTCTGACATGATCACTCCCAGGTCTTTGACATTAGTTTTTCGCTCTATTGTGTGGTTGGAATTTGTTTTGTACTCCGATGAGATTTTAATTTCTTCACGTTTTCCATATCTGAGTAATTGAAATTTCTCATCATTGAACTTAACATTGTTTTCTGCAGCCCATTTAAAGATTTGGTTTATGTCTGCTTGGAGTCTTGCAGTGTCTTCAACGGTGGACACTGTCATACAGATTTGGGTGTCATCTGCAAAGGAAGACACGGCACTGTGGCTTATATACCTGTCTATGTCCGATATGAGGATGAGGAACAGGATGGGAGCGAGTACTGTCCCTTGTGGAACAGAGCTTTTCACTGTAGCCGCCTCAGACTTTACTCTGTTGACTACTACTCTTTGTGTTCTACTTGTTAGGAAATTATAGATCCATCTACCAACTTTTCCTGTTATTCCTTTATCACGCATTTTGTGTACTGTTACACCATGGGCACACTTGTCAAAGGCTTTTGCAAAGTCTGTGTATATAACATCTACATTCTGTTTGTCTTCTAGAGCATCCAGAACCTTGTCGTAGTGGTCCAGTAGTTGGGACAGACATGAGCGACCTGCTGGAACTGGGACTAGGACTAGGAACTGGGACTAGTTCCTCTAGGATTTTCCAAGTGTATGTTATCATGTATATTTTTCGCCTGCATTCTAAGGACTACAGGTCAAGGGATTTCAACCAATCCGCCTCTGACTGTACTCTGTTTACTATCACTCTTTGTGTTCTATTTGTTAGGAAGTTATAGATCCATCAAACAAACTTTTCCTTTATTCTTTAATCACGCATTTTGTGTGCTATCACACCATGATGGCACTTGTCGAAGTCTTTCGCAAAGTCTGTGTATACCACATCTGCGTTTTGTTTGTTCCCGTGCATCCAAGATCATGTTAGTGGTCCAGTAGTTGTGAGAGGCATGAGCGACCTGCTCTAAACCCGTGCTGCCCTGGGTTGTGCAACTGTTGGGTATCCAAGTGGGAGGCGATCTTGCTTTAGAACCCTTTCAAAGATTTTTTTTATGATGTGGGACATTAGTTGTGGACACGGTGGTGCCTATGTTAACCTTCCTATGGTGTAGAAATATACCTAGTTGGATGAATCTTATTGAAGCTAGCTGGTCCAGTGGCTTACGCAACGGTCTGGAGTTTTGAGACTCTCTGACCGCGGGTTCGAACCCCACCCGTGGTATGGTTTGTTTGCAATCGTGTCATTACGATTTCGTGAGTCAAGTTAGTGCTATCGGTCTGTAATTCTTCGCAATTGCTTGACTTCCACCTTTGTGGAGTGGGGCTATATGCGTTGTTTTTAGTGACTGTGGGATGACCCCTGTGTCTATGCTCCCTCTCTAAGTGATTCTAATTGTGCATAGAGTGCAAACGTTTAGTAAAAGTGCAGACAGAGAGGCAACGATATAAAGTGATAAAAGCATATCATTCTCCAAATGGATCTCAGCCTACATAAACATGTACACAAAGATAGTGGCATCAGGCCTTCATGTGGTATATTTAACACTGGCGCCCGTCCACCACCAATAATAATAATATTGTCATATATCTACAAAACTTTTTAAAACATTGATGGTATACGATCCTGTCTATAACTTCAAACCTTCAAATAACCTTTGTATTAAATTGATAAATCTGCTGGTTGGCGAAACATCAGGTGTTGCACCTATGCCTTATACATCGAAACTGACTGACGACTGACCTCGTGAGCATTAAATTGTATGAGCTGTAGGTGTCGCAAGAGAAGGCGGCCTATCAGCACCTCGTCTTCAGCCAGCGCCTTGTCAGGAGGACCTGCTAGGAAACTTAACTGTTAACACAAGTCAAACCTCGGCACTCTTGTGAGACTTGACTGCTTTATGATAATTCAAGAAACATAGAATATAACAGTGGATTACATAATATATTTGATGAATAGAAGTCACAATACAGTGTATCAAATAATTCACAACCCGATGAATAAGACACATGTGCATCATATACTGAGACGTCTCGGTAATGAAGATACATGAATGCTGCGCATGTGACTTATTCATCTGCATGTCACTCTTTTACAACATTAATATAAACTAGCCCACAAACTTAAGATGCAATTAGATGACGTTCTAGTCCGTACTGAGGCATTATCAAATCACAAGTGAATTTTATGATGGTCTCTGTTGGACCAAAACGTTGCCAAGCTTTAGTTCCAACTCATGGATTACTTGTTAAATGAAATGTCAACAGATATGTATATACATAATACTGGACCAGCCGGGATCGAACCCAGGACATTTAGCCAGCCACTTGGGTTCGATTCCCGGCTGGTCGTATATTGTTATTTACTTAAAACCACTTCGTTCTGTGTATGCATCTACAAACCGCCTTTTTCACACTAAAAAAAAAAACATGTAGGGGCACCTTCGTCATCCCATTTGCCGAAAAAGTTGGCTCTCTGTAGAACCTTGAGCAAGAAGGTTGCCAGTAAGGATCGCTGAAAGAAGTCTCTGGGTGAGCGACTCTCTTCCAGAGCTACCAGGTGGTAGAAGCTGAGGTAGTCGTTGGGATTTTGGGGGCAGGATGCTGATGGCAAGACAGCCGGTTGATTAAGGCGGTGTTGCAGCTGCAGCACCATGCAGGGAGAATGTATATTAGCCAACCACAATTTTCCAGTGGAAAAATTAAATACAGGTGAGGTATATTGCGGTCCTTTGTTGACTACGTTTGGCCCACACAGTGGGCTTTATCAAGTCACAAACAGATCTGTTTGTGTGACTTGATAAAGCCCACTGCGTGGGCGAAACGTAGACAATAAAGGATCGCATTATACTACATTTATGCTTAATTTTTTCATCGTGTCGGTATTTTATACCTTTTATCTATATCTCAATTCCCCTATACAATAACACTAAAAAATACTGTAATTCCTAAAATAGGGAATTAAGTAAACTCTCAGTCGATATACATTGAGAAATATATGCTTCTAAGTTTATATAAATAGATGTACCTCATGATATGCATACACGGTGTATATACACTGAGAGCACCTGATGGCGTATATATACTGAGAAATATACATCACAGTCTGCATGTACCCTGTGTTAGACAAAAGAGGGTCCCACCCTATTAAAACTATGATATTCATGGGAAAGCATTAAGAACGTAGGGATCATACAGGAACCAACCTTCTTGAAGTATGGAAGACCGTGTTGTGTAATGACCCTGAGAGCGAGGTAGCAGTTAAGAGAGACGCCGGACCCTTCAGCAGGTCGAGAAATTTGCATTCCCAACGGTGGTAGGTAGCCAGGGCCAGGTCCCGGCACCTGGGGCTGCAGAAGGCTACCCCGGAGCACCAAGGGCACGGCACTGGTGCCACCAGCCTGTAGCGCACAAAATAACAGTACATTAATGTGTGTTTTACTCATCAACAAATACACTATTTCGATCTCTTCCCAAAATGAAAATAAATCACTTTGACTTTCCTTGGTAATTTACACTATGTATGATAATTTACTTATGTGTATCTGTGCCTAAATAAACTTACTTGAAATTGAAATTGAAATTGATTTATTTCTCTGTAAAAAATTACAATGTGTGTTTTACATTTTAAGGACTAAGGTCTATAATTACAAAGATGGCCGTTAGCATGCCTAGCATGCCTGGGCATGCTAGGCATTTCGGGCAGACTTAATACTAGGTTTTAATCTATATTACAAATTACATATGAATACAAATTTCAAATGATTAAAGAGATTTACACTAGTGAGGTAGTGCAGGATAACTAGATTGTATTAAAGATTACAAATGAGTACAAATTTTAAATGATTAATTATATTTACCATAGTGAGGTAGTTTAGAATGTTTTGATTGTATAAAGATTAGTAATAAGAATGGTTTTGTCTTGACATGTTACAGTTTCTATTAAAGCTCCAATATTGGAGTAAATCAGGCAAATTAAGACTAGTTTCAGATTTATTAGACAATAGCTATATTAAGGATTTTATATTTACTGTCCTTTGGGTCAGTGTGGTGTAGATGAGGAGGATGTTAGTTACCATTTTGTCCTAGGCACATGTCAATTAGACACTAGGCCTGTTGTATATATGTGTGTGTATGTGTATGTAAGGAAACACTGAAATGTTTCTGCCCACCGAGTGAACCCGGCCCCTCCGTGCGTGAAGCAAGAGTTTACCCACTAGGCCACCGGGGCTGTGTGTGTGTGTGTGTGTGTTTTTAGGTGATGGTGGGGGTGTTAGTGAGATAAGATCATTTCATTTTGTGAATTGAAAGTGTAAAGTTCAAATACTAATAACAGGATGGAATGACTGTAGGACAAAAATATTGACAGTGTATAGCATTCAACCTACCAGCAGGAAGGCATGGTCAGATAGTATTATCATAACCTAATTTTAAAGGGTGGACCGTAAAAGCGGAAGGCCTCGTTAATGACCAAAAGCTCCAGTTGAGGGTCATCTTTGACTAAGACCCGCGTCAGGAAACACTTGTTCTGTTTCCCATTCACCACCCAGCTCCGTGAGAGAAGGGTGTGCTACTCTGGTCTCTGGCCCCTGGTGGAGACTGTGAGCAACTTTATTTTCACTGTCATGGCCGGTGGGCAGACCCCATCAACCCGTCTGCATAGACATGGTTACAGGAGTAATTCAACCTGCTGTGGCGGCACAGTAATACCTACTATTCTTGTGATATATACAACATTGATATGGAGGAACTGTATGGAGTGGCACTAAATGGAATGAACAGGATCTTTGTGAAGTTGTTAACAGCTGCAGCATATGAGACATTGGTAGAGCGACATCAGGACAACGTCTACACGGTCAATGCGACTGCAGGTGCGAAAAGGATGTGTCTCGCTACACATGGGTAAAGGTAAAGAATGTGCCTTTTTGAGGCGGATCAAATGGATGTGGGACGGTCTTCAGCGAGTATGGGACAGTACATCTGGCAACGGCAGGAAAGTGGAGTGTGGGACCCATGGAGGGACTTCCTGAGGGATCTTCACCTTAAAGATGTCGCATGAGGCCCATTCCATCTTACATCATTATGGTTGAGTTTCGACGCAAGTGTCGTGACTTACGGAGACAAAGGAGGACGTGTGGATATGTGGAATTTTGATCATGTAGCAGCGGATTGTTTGCGGAGAGGTGCTCAACGAACCGCTGAACGCAAGATCCCGACAGAACCACAGGGAAGTATGAGGGACGGCTGGTGATGAGGGACACAGCAAAGGACCAGGAGCTGGAGTGAAATAGTGGAGGGTGTGGCAGAACCGTGCCACCCATCAGAGCCTACTTTGGGAAGAGAGGTGAATGAAAGAAGGTTGAGGAAGTACCTGTAGAGGAAGGCATGGATGTGCCTCTGGTGGAAGTGATTCGGGATTACTGATGATCCATACAGGTGTTGCATGTTGGGGATGGGGCAGATTTGGTGGAGGAGGCACAGTTGGGATTGACTCGGGGCAGGAGAGTCCTGAGGTAGCACATTGGTGCGTGAGGCGTCAATGTGGAGGCATCAGAGTGATAGTGGGGACATGATGGAGGTGGGGAGCGGTCGCGGAAAGCGATCTGGCACGGTCGAAGATCATGATGATATCTTGACACCGGCCCAGAGGGTCACGAAGAAGCCTTTGGTGGAAGTGAAGGAATGAAAGGGAGGGAGTTGGCAGAGATGATGGTAAGGATGTTGCTATGGGCAGCAAAAGTGTGGCAAGGGGGTGGTAAAGGAAGGATAATGTCACAGTCTGTGCAGAGGTCGAAAGGTAAACCCACTCATTTATATTCCAGTGTCTAACTATTAATGTTAATGGGTTGAGGGCAGAGGTCAAGCGACGGTGGGTAGAGGGAACTTTGAGACGGTATGGTGCAAGTGGGGTTCCTACAGGAGCACAATTATAGATGTGGCGTGAATTATGTTTGCGGGATATGAGGTGTATGCAGGGTCTTCAGGGAAATTAAAGGGTGTGGCAGTGGTCATTAGCACGTCAAGCCCCTTTGTTCTACGGCGTGGAGGAGAGTGGGGGGCAGGGTGGTAAGGGTGGAGGGGGATTGGGGGTGAAGGTTTGTTTCAGAGGGGTTTATATCAGCGGAGGCTTCTCGAAGAGTGAAAATTGATTTTTAAACGATTACATGGTGGGGCATTGGGAGGTTTGCGGGTGGCAATATTGGGAGGGGATTTTAATAGTGTAATTAGAAAAAGGGATGTGGAACCTAGGGGAGCGGGTGTGAGTTGGGTGTTGAGGGATTTATTGAGTAGTGCAGGTTTTAGGGACGTAGTGGGAGGGGATTTTGTGGAGTATACTTTTGTCAGGAAGGATATGCGGCGCGTTTGGATAGGGTATATGTGACGGGGAGGGTGGTTGTAGGGAGGGTGCAGACTTTTGATGTGGGATTCTCGGACCATAGGGGTGTTCTGGCAGATGTGAGTTGGGAAGGGTGATTAGGTGAATCAGAGTTATTGGAAGCTGAATGGTAGATTATTGACTGGCATGGGTAGGCGGATGATTTTAGGAGGTGGTGGGGGTCATTGTGGGAACAAAGGGAGAGGATAATAATGATTTGGTGGAATGGGTGAGAGCTGTGCGAAAATAGGAATTAGGGAATATTATCAGAAGCTGGGAGAGAGGTGTGCTGGAGGTATGGTCTACAAAAGCATCTTGAGGGTTGTTGCAAGGTTGTTATGAGCGTGGAGGAGTGCAGGTGATGGATGGATTCGAGGTTTGAAAGAAAGACTGAGGATTTGCAAAATGAGAGGTTTGATGCGTGCGAGTGAGCGGGTATGGATGATGTTTTATGGGGTGACAGACCATCGCGGTACGTTTGGGCAGGTGTAGAGCGCAGAGAGGCTATGACGATAGACTACCTGGATGTGGAGGAGGATTTGGAAGGATTCAATAGGGGTCAAGTTTACGGACGACTGAGGCGATGGGAGTTTACATGGATAAGTGGTTTGGGCGTATTTGGGAGCAAGGGTGGGGGCAGGAGTGAAGTGAGATTGTAGAGGAGGGTGTGGTAGGGTTTTGGGGGACAAGGACAGGTTGTGTCTGGAGGGGAAAAACAGAGGAGGAGGTGTGGGAGGCGGGAATGGAATAGAGTAGGGGAAAGGCGCCTGGTATGGATGGTATGGTGAATGAATTTTATAGGGTACATTGGGATGTGTTGAAGGAATGTATGGTGGCCTTGATGAATTGTATGAAGAGTAGGTGTAGAATGGGAGGGAGCAGGGCATGGGGTGGTAGTATTAGTTAAGAAGAGTAATCAGGGAACATGGTGCAGAATTATAGACCTCTGGTAATGATGAATGCAGATTATAAAATCTTTGCGAAGGTTTTGGGAACAGATTGAAGAGAGTATTGCAGAAGGTGATAGCGGAAGGACAACGTGGGATACCAGGTATGTATGATTGAGGACATGAACATCAAGGGATTTATAGAGGGCTGGGGAGGAGTATTAGCGTTGGACTGGAAGGGGCATATGATAGTGTGGAGAGAAAGATGCTGTATGCGATCATGAGAAAACAGGGGTTTGGTGAGGAGGTAGTTAGGTGGGTAGAGACGGTGTATTCGGGAGGCTACTGTGCGTGTGCAGGTGAATGGGAAACTGGGAAGGGTGGTACGAATGGATAGGGTTTGCGACAGGGATGTCCATTATCCCAGATATTGTCGTGCAGCAAGATCCCTTTACAGGATGATTGTGAAGAATGTGGGGGTGGGTGGGATACAGGTAGGGAGAGGAAATGAATAGTGGGTACGTGGACGATACCACGGTGCTGGTGAGAATGGAAGAGGGATTGAAGATTATTGAGGGGCTCTAAGGGTGTTTTGTGCAGCTACGGGTATGAGAATTAATGGGGCGAAATCGCGTTTGTTGGAGGTAGGGGCATGGATTGGAGGTAGATTGGCTGAGAGATATGGGTGGATTATTGTGGATAGTCTGAAAATTTGTGGTATTATGTATATGGGTGACAGTATGGAGGCCAGGAGGGTGAACTCTGGGAGGGTGGTGCAACTAGCGCTAGATAGGTTGGCGAGTTGGAGGGCGGGGATCTTTCCTTGCATCAGAGGGTGATAGCGGTGAACGTGCTGATCTACAGTAGACTGTGGCACGTGGCAGTGGTTTACCCTCTGATGCAGGAGGATGTGAGAGGGTTGGAGGTGAGGGTTTTAAGTACATTTGGGCTTCGGTAAACACTGGTTGAGGAAGGAGGTGGTTAGGAAGAGAGTGGAGTTAGGGGGTTGGGGCTTATTTGGGTGGAAAGGAGGTTGATGTGTTTGTTTGTGAAACGGTGTATGGTGCGGCTGGGAGGCACTGAGGGGCTACCGTGGGAGCGGTGGAGCGGGAGGTGCACAGATGGTGGGGGTGATCGTTGGGGATGTGTTGGGATATATTGCGGCATTTGGTGATTGTGAGGAGGGTGCAAGAAGTGAAGGCTAGTGTTTTGGAGGTCGCGTGTGGGGGAAGGATGGGATTGGAGGGGTGGCTGAATACCCATGTATGATTGGGGATTGATCTGGAGGGTTTGAAAGGTATGAGGATTAGGGCTGGGGATAGGGAATTAATGTATAGGTTTCTACATGGGGTGGTGGCAGATAAGGCATTGTTATGTCGGATGGGCATTGTTCGAGATGGGTGCTGTAAAAGATGTGGGTTGCAAGAAACAGTGATGCATGCTATATATTTTGTGAGGAACTGGGGGTGGTGAGAGAATGGATAGGCAGGGTGTTGAGGAAAATAGGGGTGGGGTATTTCAGTACTGAGGGCTATGAGTATGGATATACGAGGGGTGGGTGATAGAGAACGCAGGGGTTTATGGTATTTAATGGTGGATTTCGTGTGTGTCTCCTGGAGACTGAGGGAGCAAGGGGTGGGGGAAAGGATTAGAGCTATGGGGGCACAATGTATAGGAGTAAATGCAGGAATCGGGTGGTGTATGGGAGTAAATGGGAGTCTGCATTTTCTGATGAGTATAGGAACATGGTTTTGCGGGATGTATTGTAGAATGAAGGGGGCTTGACGTGGTAGGAGGGTAAGCTCATCCTGGTTAAGGTATGATGAGTGAGCGTGGAGTTTTGGATGTGTATTAGGGTGTAGTTCTAGGTGGGGGGAGGTGTGTCTGTTGGGTCATAGTGGGAGAGGGGGATTTTAATTATCAAGGTAATTTTAGCGGTTGTGGGAGATAAGGGGTTTTAGGGTATGTGTGCATGGAGGGGGTTGGGATGACTAATGACGGGGGGTGGCTTTTCAAGTGGGGGGAGGGTTTTGATTATAGGGGTTAATTTTTTGTAAGGGATTGAGTGGGTTTACCTGACGGTTTTTCTTGGTCGGAGAGGCATGGGTCTGGAGTATGAGTATGGGGAGCTTCTCTGTTGGATGATGACGTAGGGAATACAAAATATTAGACTCATGTACCTGTTTTGTATAATAAGGTACAGGGTTTAGGGCCTGCTTTAGTTTTATGTGTTTGGTAGATATATTTGCATGTGACAAAGATGCACCCTTGTGACAAAGGGTATTGGTTTGTTTCAAGTGTATTTTGACATTATATATAAGTTATGCTCTTTTATGTATGTCATGTATAAGGTATGTAAGTCATATAGGGTGCACGGAATAATTGGATGTCATGTATCTAGTGTTGCGGTTTTTGGCATCTATTGGTGTGGCATTTTTCATTGATGTACTACATTGTAGTATTATATGTCACAAGAATACACGATTTCAGTAGAAAAATAAGTTTATTTGAGCTTAAGTTATTCTGTATCAGCTATAATATGGAGTAAAAATATTTGAAGACAACTGAAATGCAATTAGGTGGAGAATTAACATAGCAGCCACCATGTTTTGTAAAACTTTGTGAGGTGGGATGCATAGTAAAGTTTGAAAACAGTCGTCAATATTCTTATACAGTATTACAAGTTTCTTGTTAGTTCATTGTGTATTTCATCATTGCACGAAGTTGTATGTATTATGAAAAGAATCGTTTCATATTTGTATACCATTTCTATGTATCATGTATGTTAAGTTTTTTTAAATAAAATATAAAAAAAAAAATAAGAATGGTTTTGTCTTGACATGTTACAGTTTCTATTAAAGCTCCAATATTGGAGTAAATCAGGCAAATTAAGACTAGTTTCAGATTTATTAGACAATAGCTATATTAAGGATTTTATATTTACTGTCCTTTGGGTCAGTGTGGTGTAGATGAGGAGGATGTTAGTTACCATTTTGTCCTAGGCACATGTCAATTAGACACTAGGCCTGTTGTATATATGTGTGTGTATGTGTATGTAAGGAAACACTTCGAAATGTTTCTGCCCCACCGGGAATTGAACCCGGCCCCTCCGTGCGTGAAGCAAGAGCTTTACCCACTAGGCCACCGGGGGCTGTGTGTGTGTGTGTGTGTGTGTGTTTAGGTGATGGTGGGGTGTGTTAGTGAGATAAGATCATTTCATTTTGGTGAATTGGAAAGTGTAAAGTTCAAATACTAAGTAACAGGTATGGTAATGACTGTAGGGACAAAAATATTAGACAGTGGTATAGCATTCAACCCCCAGCCAGCAGGAAGACGCCATGGTCAGGGGATAGTATTATCATAACCATAATTTTTAAAGGGGTGGACCGGTAAAGCAGCGGAAGGCCTCGGTTAATGACCAAAAGCTCCAGTTGAGGGTCATCATATGACTAAGACCCGCGTCAGGAAACACTTGTTCTGTTTCCTGACAAACCTTACCTAACCTAACCTTTGATCTAACAACCTGTTGCAAAAGCAACAGGTTGTTAGGTAAAAGGACACAAGTGCAACTTATGTTACATTTTGATGTGGAAACATCTGGGTATCTTTATTTGAAGATGTTTCGCCATCTAGTGGCTTTATCAATACAAGGACATAATGTGAAGACTGTAGAACTGTATACAAAAGATGAGGTAATCAATCCCTCAGTCTTGGAGTTGGTCAAGACCACCGTAGTCTTGAAGATACCCAGATGTCGCACAAGTATCTATTTTTCAGCATAATACACTTACTGGGAACAGCAGTGAAGATAGCAAGAACAGCCAATGCAAAATTACTCTCTTTAAGAAATTTTTAAGCACAGTGAAATAAAGTGGGACCTCCAAGGAGGACCAGCAGTGAAGAAACCTGTAATGTCATCTCTTTCTCAAGGTTTCTTGACGCTGGAGATCTCTTGATTTCAAAGAATTTTAGCTACACTCCCCTTTAATGCTTCATAATAATAATAATTGAAAATAAATAATAATGATTATAAAGACATTGAAATAAGATACAAAACCACTTTGTAATCCTATTGCAAAAATGTTGAAAAGGGTCATTAGAAACGGGAAAAACTACCACGCCAGTGTAAAGAAAAGATCACTGTGATTGCCATACATAGAAGGCACTGAATTACAGCCTGGCACCGCTGACATATACTCTAGAAAGCAGTAATGTACCTGTGGTAGCAGTGAATGCAGTGTGAACCACACTTGTCGTCCATAAGCACTGCAGAGTAGGGTCGTTCAGCTAACAGCACCTGACCAGCAGGGATTCGACCCCTCGCTACCAGGTACCGGCCTGTGTGTGTCAACATTTGCAACATAAATCATTTATATAGTCCAGTATTTACATCATAAACCATTCGCACCATAAACCATTTACAAAATAAAACAATACTTGTTTTTGGCTGTAAATGGTATGGTGATGCCGACTTTTATATACTTGGCAGGACATTTATTAAGGGAAACGTTTCGCCATGAGTGTCATCAGATCACTCGTGGTGAAACGCTTTCTTTAAAAAATGTGCCGCACTGTACATAAGTGTCCATGTGGAAAAAAACACTTATGTACAGTTCATGACATTTATCAGAGGAAACATTTCGCCACTGTACATAAGTGCCTTTCCACATCTAGTCCGTATCGTCACACCATTTTCCACAAATGTATATGTCCACATACTCGTTATTCACATCTAAAAATTTTGGGATGAGGACTTGTATGATAATAATAATAATAATAATAATAATAATAATAATAATAATAATAATAATAATAATAATAATAATAATAATAATTGGGGGAAACAGACCTTCATCTTTGGAAGAGTTGAGAGTGAGAGCAGAGGAGGCGTTGGGAAGCACCGAACTGCTGCCTTGGAACAGAACAGCACTGGTGGTCTTGCTGGGTGCTGGGTCCCCTGAATATATTACCAACAAAAATGATATGTCATTGATCTAATTAATGTGTGTATGTATAACTCATTGCTATTGTGACCAGATATCAACATGTAAATAGCTCATTACCATTGTAACTTGTCCAGCTATCAAAACTTTGTGGTACAGTCCCTGGACCCATTATGTACCTCTGTAATGTTGAGGTACAGTCCCTGGATCCATTATGTACCTCTGTAATGTTGAGGTACAGTCCCTGAATCCATTATGTGACTAATGTTTAGGTACAGTCTCTGGACCCATTATGTACCTCTGTAATCTTTTTGACTACCGCCTCCAGGATGGGTCTGGGGTGCATAATAAAGATGTTAAACTAACCACTGAACACTCCGCGTCTTTACATTGTTATTGTGTAACTGTGGAAATGGTAAATAATGTATTTATTCTCCTCTGTGTTTGACTGAAGACCTGATGAATTAGACTTGTGCAACGTTTGGGTATCTTTATTGTGATAATATTGAGATAATCAGTCTATTCATCAACCTCTCGGGTTTCTTAATCATTTATATAATAAATGATTGAGGAAGCATGGTGGCTAAAGCTCTCGCTTCACAAGGC
Source organism: Cherax destructor (assembly GCA_009830355.1). NCBI lineage: Eukaryota > Metazoa > Arthropoda > Malacostraca > Decapoda > Parastacidae > Cherax > Cherax destructor. The sequence continues at coordinate 86,897 of WNWK01006036.1, read as the reverse complement.
GAGGGTCTGGGTTCGATTCCCAACAAGGGTAGAAACAAAGGGCGTGTTTCTTTACACCGGTTGTCTATGTTCACCCATCAGTAACATGGGTACCTGGGTGTTAGTGGACTGGTGTGGGTCGCATCCTGGGACAAAACTGGCCTAATTTGCCCGAAATGCTCTGCATAACAAGCGGCTTTCTATATAGTAGTATGTCACTGATGTCAGCTATGATCTATATACCTTGTACATGTACTTGTATAAAATAAAGATATTATTATTATTAACTTGCACATTTATCTTACTTATCTATTTTCATTATGCATTATTAGTGTCTCCTAACCTTTTCACCTGACTTGATTTCTGGCTTACTTCAATTTGCTCTCAGAGAGAGAGAGAGAGAGAGAGAGAGAGAGAGAGAGAGAGAGAGAGAGAGAGAGAGAGAGAGAGAGAGAGAGAGAGAGAGAGAGAGAGAGAGAGTAACGCTCCTAGCACCAACCTGCATCAGTCTTGCCTTGGCAGTTGTGTATTTTGATACTGAGATCTTTCTTCCATGACTCCAGCTTCTTCTTGTCAAGACCTGAAGTGGAGAGTGCATGGGCAGCAGCAGTGAAGGCAAGGAGAGCACTGTTGTACTGACGCAGCTGCAGCTGACACTGTCCCCTGCGGTCCAGCACCTGCGGAACAAGTCTTAGTAATATCTTTATTATGCACCCCATAGCTATCCTGTGGCCGGAGAATATATGGTAATTGGTGTATTTGTATAATTACCTATTTGAGTTAGCCCAATATATGAAATGATAAATAATCAGTCATATATGATTTTCTCTGAGTATATTAGGCTACATGGAAGATATAAGCTTACCTTGTACATGAGGTTGGGTGGGTAGCCTGCCTGAATGGCTAGGTCGATGTCTGTGAGGCAGAGATGGTACTCGTCCATGTGGTAGAGTACGGCAGATCTGTTGGCCAGGGCCAGGGCCAAGCTCTTCCCTGCAGACAACACTATATATCAACACCATCACACACCTCAACACCATACCTTACCACCCCACTGCCTCGCCACCACTAAACATCACCACCACCACCACTTCTCACATAGTGTAAACCGCTTTACGTGGCTTTCAGATATTATCCTCTACTAATAATCCTCCAGGATTAATATCCCTAATAATACACGAGGTGAAGAATAAAGATACCCAAAATATCGTCCAAGGTTCTCATTTATCAACTTTTAGGTTTTCTAACACCATTTATACAAACTAATAATGTCTTACCCTCGTCAGGAGCTCGCACGACGGCCTGTGAGTACAACACCAGTGCCTGTCCATTCTTCTTCTCCTGGAAGGCCTTGTTACCCTCCCCTCTGCGGCACTCTGACACTTCTCTACTCTTCTGTCTGTAGAAACTCTGAACCTTCAGTGTGTGGATAGGCTGTGAGGGCAACACGCTAAGGCTCAGTAATCTATATACACTTGTATTTTTCCTTTCATATATCTTGATAATTTGATGTTCTTAAGACAATATGTTTTTGCATATTGATAAAACAATAATATTCTCTACTAGTAAAAACTATTAAGACAAGGAAAAAGTCGCCAGAGCCGCGGGCCTATAATCTCAGAAGTCCTTAACAAGAAAAATACTACTGTGAAAAAAATATATATCAGAAATGAAACAGGTGAGCGCTTTCGTGTATTTACACACACATCTGAGGAACTAGTTCATAAGAAAACAAAGTTCCTAGCAAGCACAGTTCATGTGAAGGAACATATACAGGGGGTGTTGAATGGCTGCTCTAGGCCTTTCGTGTTGCAATCAACACATCATCAGGAGCTTGCACTGTTGCAGAAATAGAGCAGGAAATCCAGGAAGATCCGCTCATGGGATCAGCTCTCTGCAGGTTCTGGAGATAAATGGTATAAAATACCGACACAATGGAAAAATAAACACATAAGCAGTATAATGTGATCCTTTATTGACAACGTTTCGCCCACGCAGTGGGCGATAAAGCCCACTGCGTGGGCGAAACGTTGTCAATAAAGGATCACATTATACTGCTTATGTGTTTATTTTTCCAGGTTCTGGAGAGAGCTGATCCCATGAAAAGATCTTCCTGGATTTTCTGTTGTATTTCTGCAACATTGAAAGCTCCTGGTGATGTGTTGATTGCAACACGAAAGACCTTGAGCTATCATTCAACTCCCCCTGTGGTTATTTTGCCTCTTGTGTTGCTCGTTCGCGATTGCTTAGCAACACATGCAAATTACCTAGGTTAACTCCCAAAAAAGTCAGACAGGGTGACTTATTTCCATGGGGAACACACAAAAGAACTCAGGCGGAAAAGATGGGTACACTATTCATTGGCATTTGAGACGTTTCGCCAGAACAGGCTTCTTTAGTCAATAATTGAAGAAGATTGTTCTCCAGTCGAAGCATCACAATAAAGTTTCTGTAAATGCTGTTTTTCTTTTTCACTTGTTGACTTTGCGCTATTAGTTGCCAACGACAGTGCTCACGCGTTTCTATTCTGTTAATATTTTTTTTATTGTAGTACTTTTTCATTTTTGTAGTTGGTAACTTCTTCGTACAGAACATTAAATGGACCTGAAGACCATATAATACAACTGCGACGCACCTTGACGCCCCATGTTTTAAGGAGACGATCTTCATCACTCCTGAGTTGACCAAACTTGTCGAGGAAATCTTGCGAGACTTGAGCATCAATCTGCTCCATGTAGTGGTTGAAGAAGCCTTCTTTAGGGCTGTAAAGTGTCACGTCAGAACACAACTTGGTCAGGTAAAGCTCCAGGTCCTCTTCACTCCCGCTCTCCCCAGGTCTACCACACCTGCAGCACCATACCAATGTACGTTGTATTCAAGGGAAAGCAATAAATTCGCAGGGTTCATATAGGTTTTAGGGTTAGTTTAATATGTTTATTATGCACCCCATACCCATCCTGTGGGAGGCAGTCAGAAGATTACATTGCAATGGGTCCAGGGGCCGCAAAGTTTTCAAAGCTGAACAAGTTACACTGGTAATGAACTATTTACATGTTTATATGTAATCAGACTTAATTCAGGAAAAAGGGGAGTGGCTGTATTTCCTTGCATCAAGAGCCCTTTACTAGCATCAAAGTACCACCTCCTCTTCTTTGAAAGAGCGAGCATTATAGATTATCGTAAGTTTATTTAGGCACAGGTACACATACGTAATATAATATCTTTATTTACTACCAGTACATGTACAAGGTATACAGACCATAGATGACATCAGTGACATACTACTATATAGAAAGCTCCTTGTTATGCTGAGCATTTCGGGAAAATTAGGTCAGTTTTGTCCCAGGATGCGACCCACACCAATCCACTAACACCCAGGTATCTATTTTACTGATGGGTGAACACAGACAACCGGTGTAAGGAAACACGTCCGATGTTTCACCCTTCGCCGGTAATCGAACCCGGACCCTCACCATGTGACGCGAGTGTTTTTACCACCAGGCCACGGGGCATCGTGAAATTATTATAGTTTAAAACTTTAAATTACCTAGGATAACCCAGAAAAGTCAGACAAAGTGACTTATTTTCATTGGGGGTCCTTGTCATATTACTGCAGATTATTATATTTATAGGTAAGCGTTAAACCTGTAGGGCTCCTAGAAAATGGGAGGTAATGAAGTCAGACCCTAGAGAAAGGGTAGCTCCCATTAAGAAAGAAATAACTGACCTGTCCATGGTGGCGTGAAATACAGCCAAATATCCCGAAGAATGAAGATGAATGCAGTCTCTTGGACTCCTTACCCTCGACTGAGGTAACCGAGGGTGCCTAGTGTGTCTATTACAAGGTACACGTGCTTCTGGCACTCTGAACCAAACACTAAAAGACAATATCTTCACGAAGTCTCAATATTTCAAGTAACACATGTTGATTTTTCACAGTATCTTACATTTACATAGCCAATGCTAATAGCTACCAAGTGCATGGCTTTATAATAACAACTATTTTGGCTCTAAGTAGATTAGCTTTATTGATCCTCAACACAAATTTAGGAAAGTGTATCTGACGAAAGTTTATGGAAATTTCACTACGAGTAAAGAAATTTTACCAGCTAAAGCTATTTTTGTTTTTAGTCACTCGACGCTTTTCAAGGCTTTTAGTTATATTGTTATTTAACTAATAAAAGTGGCTCCTCTTACATACCTACTTACGTAATATGACAAATAATTCAGTGGTAATTCTTGCAATCTCAACATAATTCAGAGAATTGGGGACAAAAATCTGAGGTTAAACTTACGGGGGTGACTCTGGTAATTTATTTTTTAATTCCTAGCGAGATTATAAGAGCATGCTATTAATATTATTAATGAGGGAGCACTAAAATCGTTGGGGTTATGTAGCGCCTGGGGAATGGTATGCAAAATGAGGCTAGTTTCAAGTCATATAATCAAGAGCCCTGCAACAGTATTCACCTTTTTGTGGTTGCAGGGGTCGATTCACAGCTTCTGACTCCGAGTGATTAATGCAAACTCAGTGTATATACACTGATATACACTTCTCATTGTGTATATACACTGATATACACCCTTTGCAGTGTATATACAGATACCTCTCAGTGTACGTATATACACTGATGTACTCACCTAGTTGTGGTTGCAGGGGTCGATTCATAGCTCCTGGCCCCGCCTCTTCACTGGCCGCTACTGGGTCACTCTCCCTTCGCCATGAACCTTATCATACCTCTTCTTGAAGCTATGAATGGATCCTGCCTCCATTACATCAGTGTATACACACATACACACCTCAGTGTATATACACTAATGTAACCTTTCAGTGTATACACATTTCTCAGTGTATATACACTGATGTACTCACCTATTTGTAGTTGCAGGGGTCGATTCATAGCTCCTGGCCCCGCCTCTTCACTGGTCGCTACTGGGTCTTCTCCCTGCTCAATGAGCTTTATCATACCTCGTTTAAAACTATGTATGGTTCCTGCCTCCACTACGTCACTTGCCAGATTATTCCACTGCCTAACAACTCTATGACTAAAGAAATACTTCCTAACATCTCTTTGACTCATCTGAGTCCTCAACTTCCAATTGTGACCCCTTATTTCTGTGTCCTATCTCTGGGACACAGAGGACGCGAATGTGTTCAGATATTTGAGTGAACTTTTTGGCAGACGGGTCTATGAGTGATAAAGTGAACCATAAAAATAAAGGGGAAAAAAGGTGGATGGTGCATAATATAATCAAGTTCCTCCATGGGGAAGAGAAAAAGAATCCTTCCTCCGTAAGCCATGGGTGTTGTAAAAGGTGAATAAAATGCTGTGAGCAAGGAGCTTGTAATCCCTTCACCTGTATAAATTACTAAATGAAAAAGAAAAACTTTCCTTTCTTCCTTTTTGGGTTACCCTGTCTTGGTTGGAGATGCCGATGTGTTACAAAATGGTAAGTGCTAAACCCAAAGGGCTCACACAGCGCTGACTACTGTGTAAAGCGTGAAAACTTCAGCAAATTTAGTCAATAACTTTGTTAGCTTACATAAATTTTAAACATAACCTTCATACTGTAAGTTACATCTGAGGTAATTCTTATTTCACAGTAGAGTAAAACCATCAACAGTATATCCCTGGATCATCAGTGAACTAGTACAGGGACACACATGTATTGCACCTTTTTGGTGTTCCACATTTTCGTTGGCTTTCAACTGAGCCATTGTTTCACCTGCTGGCAGGTGGAACATAATGAAAAATGGTTCAATATGAAGCCAACGAAAACGTGGAACACCAAAAAGAAGGTGCTGTATATGTGGGTCCCTGCTGTATGCAAATACATATACAGTGGACCCTCGGTTAACGAATACCCAGGAAATCGTGCAATTATGTAAGTATAATTTTGTAAGTTCTTGTGGAAGTGTATTTTTGGGGTCTGAAATAGACTAACCTACGTGAAATTTTCCTTAAGGAGTAAATTCGTTCGGTAATGGCATGAGCAGACTTCAGGAGTGAAGTTTTTACGAAACTCGGGGGTCCACTGTACTACAGTGGTACCTCTACTTACGAGCAAAATTCGTTCCAGTCGGCTATTCAAGTGCCGATACCGAAGGAATTTTTTCCCATAAGAAATAATGAAAATTAGGTTAATCCATTTCAGACCCCCAAAAATACACTTACAAAAGCACCTACAAAAATACACTTACATAATTGTTCGAGTTGGGAGCTGCTTGTAAGTAGAGGTACCACTGTACATGTACTATAGCAAGAAATACTACAGGATATTAAAAACAAAATGCTGAAGAAATAACAAAATTTATTTTTGATGTATATAATTAATAACATTAATCTGTTTTGTTATAGCAAAGGGTTTAAATATATACCATGGAATGAGAATGAATTTTGTACAATATCAATATGATGCATTAAATAAAATAAAAAATCATGCCATGAACATGGAAGGTTCTTAATAATGCTGTAATGTATTTATAAACATCAACAACAGAGAGCATGTATTAAACACAGTGAATTATTATTATAATCATAACTAATACAGTGAAGTATTTGTATATGCATAATAAAACAAAAGAAGCACCAGTGCCAACATGGATAAATATTTTATGATGGCACTACAAATATGTATACCTGACTATGTATATGAATAATATGTATATGATTTATTCAGACATATAAGTATAGTACAGTGGAACCTTGGTACTCAAACAGCTCCATACTCAAACAATTCGGTATTCAAACGCTTTGTTCAGTAAACAAATCGCTCAGTAGTTGACGTTTGCTCGGCACCCAACCAAACAAATGACCTGCCAGAACTTCACTGTAAACTATTTTGTTTCTTCGCATTTTTTTTTTTTATATTATTTGTATAAATAAGTCACCATGGGGCCTAAGAGGCTTAGTGATAACAGCCAACCAAAAAGAAAATTGGTTGGGAAAAATTTGTTCTGTACTCGAACAGATCGGCACTCAAACAGCCTTCTGGAACCAATTAAGTTTGAGTGTCAATGTTCCACTGTATATGCAGATCCATAATATATTTATCTGGTTTGGAAATAAATTCTAGCTTTCATGCAAATAATTCTACAGTTTTTAAACTAATATACTTTGTATATACAATATGTTTAAAGGAATGATATGAAAATATCACAGCAACGTTGAAAATGCTTCTCTGAGAAATTTAGGATATACGTACAAGTTTATGACATTCGGAGGGAGTCAAGCAAGTTTTACATGAGTGGAAAATAATCACGAATTGAGCAAGATATACCCTTTATTAGTGAACATAAAAAAATATTAAACACCAAGTGCACATTTTAAGACTTATATTCATTGTATTTTGATAGCTATAAGCACACACACGAATGCCTAAAATCCTTCATATAAAGCAATATTCCAATCTAACTTTAATTCCCTAGAAATGTTAGAAACTTTGTCTATTCCCAAACATGATTAATATAGTCAATTTGAAGCAGGCTTACCATGAGCTGCATTAGTATTTGGAAAAATACATCACTATATATACACACTAGGGCAAGAAAACAAAATCTTAACATTAATGATGTAGCAACATTTGAATTTCTTGTACAAACGCCCCCAGCTTTATGTAGAAGATAAATTCCAGGCCCACGACAGCTGTACTACGCTTTAACAGATCATCAACACTTAATTCCACAAAATAAGAATCTTCAATGACATTTACGAGCAAAACCAATTGCATATGGCAAATGTATATCACACAGGGAATTTCTGATAGACATGGGACGTTGCATAATAGGGAATTCATGTAAAACAAACTCACATAAAATGAGTAAATCCTGTACTAAGAACAGGATTTAATCTCCTTTTCAAGCTAATTTTTCATTAGTGATATAGGGAAGTACATTAGAAATGGAATACACCTTTAAATAACACTTAATTATGTTGTGGTAAATATATTAAATCCATGTTTTCCATTAATAAAAATGCTTACCACTGGGCAACAACCACATCACCAAGATTCTACTTTTTAACATTGCACTTGTGCGGCACATAAAAAAGTATGAGAATAGTGCAGATAAACATTGCAATATTTATATGGAAATTCTGCAACATCTAAGATAATCCTAGTGGCTATGCGTGAAGGGAATGAAAACAGGTGTTTTACAGCAGGTGTTATACAACATGCTTAAAAGAGTGCATTTCAAGACTTCATTATATGCTTCACAACAATGTGGTCTATATGGTAAAAATATTTTATAAAAAATTATACACATTTCTCTTATAATACAATGACATTTAGAAGTTTTAACTTTAGAATACAGTGGACCCCCGGATTACGTCATTATTTCGTTCCAGAATGCTGTTCAAGTCACTTCACACACGGAGGGCCCGGGTTCGATTCCCGGCGGGTGGAAACATTTCGACGTGTTTCCTTACACCTGTTGTCATGTTCACCTAGCAGCAAATAGGTACCTGGGTTGTTAGTCGACTGGTGTGGGTCGCATCCTGGGGGACAAGATTAAGGACCCCAATGGAAATAAGACACAGTCCTCGATGACGCACTGACTTTCTTGGGTTATCCTGGGTGGCTAACCTTCCGGGGTTAAAAATCCGAAGAAATCTTATCTTATCTTATCTTAGACCTCAAAAATACACTTACAAAAGCACTTGCAAAAATACACTTACATAATCGTTCGAGTTTGGAGCATTACGTAATCCGGGGGTCCACTGTAATTTGTTTAATAATTTAGTAGGTAAATGACTGGTAAAGAATTCATTTATATTACAAAAGTAGTACAGTGTACTTTACAATTGTGGAAAATACTTGTTGTGATATGCTCTGATAAGTTATATTTGCTATTTTTATGACTTCAACATCTTATTTCTAGTAATAATGATAGAATTACTGACAATATGTTAGGTAAATGGACACAGATGCAACTAATGTGACATTTTATTGTGGCCAAGTTTCACTCTTCAGGAGCTTTGTCAAGCTATAATGATAACAGCTTAACAAAGCGCCTAGAGAGCAAAACGTTGCCACAATAAAATGTCACATTAGCTGCACCTGTGTATGTTTACCTAACAGCTTATTTCTACTTGACTAGGACTACTAGCCTTTTCTATTAAAATAAGAAAAAAAATTACCATCACTGAATGCATCACAAAACTTTGTTATAACAGTATGTACTACTATTGTACTGCCCAATTTTCTATATGAGCAGTACTCTACATTAGTTAATATTGCCAAGATATTTTTGGTAATGTGCATTAATACTGTATGTGTGTATATACAGTGCATGTTAATGTAATTATACTTTCCTTCGCTTTTTCAAAAGAAAAGTACAGTATATAAGTAACCTAAATAATTTTAAAATGACTGATATTGAAATAGGGGATGGAATGCATGATGGAATCTAAATACTAGTACTATCACCTCTGGCTGTTAAGCAAGAAAGACATGCTTTTTTTACAGCCCAGCTTCTTACTCTGATGTTTCTTGACTTATGGAAAATCTAATTCATGACTTTATACTTGGAAGTCTCACAGCTCCCTAAAGTAACTGTGGCTGCCATTTCTTGCAATTTTACAGTGAAATAACACAGTTTAGAATAAAGTTTTTGCAGTTCAGACAACAGACAATAAAAACTGACCAGCATTTTAGAAATGCTGCTTAATTCTAGACTCTCTGGTCTCCTCCAATCACTACATAAATGAGGTTGACCCTGTCTATTATCCCTAATTAGGAAGGATGATTATTATTAAATATTACCAATTATTATTAAATAATAATAATTATTATTATTAAATGTTATCACCCTGCTTCAATGGGAGATGGCTGATGTGTTAAAAAAAAAATTACCAACATTAATACAGTGGTACTTCTACTTACGAGCAGTTCCCAACTTGAACAATTATGTAAGTGTATTTTTGTAGGTTCTTTTGTAAGTGTATTTTTGGGGGTCTGAAATGGATTAATCTAATTTTCATTATTTCTTATGGGAAAAAATTCCTTCAGTATCAGCACTTGAATAGCCGTCTGGAACGAATTAAGCTCGTAACTCAAGGTACCACTGTATTTTGGTTCAGAATTCCTCCCTAAAAGAGCACTTATGCAATTAATAATACTGTACTAATTAAACAGGTAATAGGGGTCAATGGATGCTTCCTTCTTAATACTAAAATCAAATGAAAGCAGCTAATTATTTCAGCTTAATAATTATTTAATATTTCATAATCACATAATAATCAATAATAAAATAATGAGGTGAGAAGTACAATAAATATGCAATTCTAAAAAGAGAGCAAAGACAGTTTTTACTTAACTAACACATGAAAAGGGTAAATACGTAACTATTTTTTAATTTCATCAAGTATAGCAGTAAATGAAGAATGAATTATATTTTAAGCCTCTCTCTCTCTCTTTCTCTATAAATATAAAGTCTATCAGTCATTTCAAGAGCATTTATCCTTCCTGTGTTTCAATAATTGTTTGATTACCATCTTGCATTTCAAGTTACTTTCGTTCTAATTAACCATGTGAATTAGTGTACCAGAAACTCGTTATGAGATTTCTGAATATTGCCTATAATAAATTAAAGGAGCTGATATCTTCATGACTAAAAGATTTACAGACAAAATAACTGATAGTATTTAACATAAGAGAGTAACACTGTGTGAGTAGTGAAGATATGATTACATAGAGGTTGGTAACACTCATGTACAGGAGAGGACTATTTAACTGTACAATTGTAGTTTGTAACATGTGCACACTATTATGTCAAAAACTACTAAATCCAGTTTCTATAGGAGGTAAAATGTCTTAGGATCATTGTAGCTGCACAAAATATAAATATTTAGGCCCTCTTTCTCTTTTGTGGGAGGGAGGGGTTATTTAAGTAAATAAAATACGCATGTAAAAATAAAACCTCTGAAAGCGAGTTTTTTTTACAAATGTAAGAACGAAGACATTTTACCCATTTATGGCACTGATATGACTAGTCTGTTGAACTATCAAATATTAAACTAGAACAATCTATAAAAAAATTAACTCAGGTACAAATTATGTAATGCTGTACAAACAGCTATTAAATAAACCTATACATCTTCAATAAAATAATTGCTTATAAATATTTATATAAATAATTCTTAAATAAAAGTATATTGCATCCTAAGGGCCTAGAATACAATGCAAATCAACTCTGTATGAGTAACTTCATATAATTATGGATTACACATGCACACACACCATACATAACAATACATAAACTTTGACTTAAAAGGTCTCCCATCCCACACTGTCATATGGTGCCAATCCATGTGGAAGGTAGCCAGTCTAGAGCCTCACTGTGACAAGTGACCGCTATGCAGGTGCTCCTCGAATTATGATGGGGTTACATTCCGACGAACCCATTGTAAATCAAAAATATTGTATGTCAAATATGAATATACGTACTAAATAAATAAGTAAATAAATAACTACTGTTGCTGAATAAGTAAATAAACAAATAATTACTGTAACTAACTAAATACCAATAATGAAAAACAAATACATGAATACAAGTTACAGACGTGCTGCCTTCATGCTGGGTAATTATTTTAAGTTTCATCTCCAAAGTAATTGATTTTGCACCATCGTAAACTCAAAATAACATAAGTCTAACCACCGTAAGTTGTGGAGCACCTGTATGCATAAGCCCCAAACAATAACCTACTAATGATGTGTTCTGGTGAATGTTAATACAGGTGTACCTCCTTAGTTGGGAGTTTAGGGGTATCACTGTGCTAGGGTATTTCAGCAAATTTTAATTGTACTGAATATCTCGGTGTAAGATGCTAAATAGCAACTACAACCCATGTAAATTTTACAATGGTAAATATTCATGGCATACATTTAACCCTCACAAGAATTTAAGAGAAAAATTCTTGTGATTATAGTTCAACATTTAATACCAGTTAACACCTGAAAATTAAGCTTTTTTTTTTGGTTTCTCATGACCATCATTACAAGAAATTAAAATAAATAAATGTATTATTTTTACTGGACTCAACTTCTCTCTGTCCTTTTTAATACATGAAGATATATTGTTTGTTCTGACAGCTCTTTTATATCTGTCATTAAGCTGTCATTTATATGAATATTTAATACATAAAAGAAATGATACAAACAGATTAAAAAAAATTACTATAGAGCATCATACATATAATTATAAAAAATACTGTATTAGAAGAATCAACTGAATTTCTTGATACACTTTTTATTTTTGGCAAAACAAGAAATTTCAAACAGACAATCTGAAATTACCTTGGGGAGATAAAAATCCCCCTAAATGCAGTTAAATTATGGAATTCCCCAAACTCTCTTGTATTTTTTCGAGTCACCCTTCCTTGGTGGGAGATGGCCAGTATACTGGAAGAACACAAACAAAAAACATGTGAATACTAATGAATCACGAACAAAGTATGTAGTCTCTGACCTCATGAAATTGTGTAGTTACCTATTTAGAATCATATGGTGTCAGGGTAACAGAGGCATCGAACAAATGAATCGTGTAATTATTGACAATTAAGAAAGTTGCGGAATGGTAGGTACTGTATATGACGGAGGAGGAACAGGGAAGTTAGAGACTAACACAAACAAAACCCAACTGAATAAAGAACAAAAAGGCATAATACCGTGACTGGAACAATACACAAATAACCTACACACGCAAGAGAGAGAAAAGCTTATGACAACATTTCGGTCAGACCTGGACCGTTTACAAAGTCACGCTAACACAAAAGAGTAAGGGAGCCAGTGTATGTAGGTGAAGGGACAGAGAGGAAGAAAAAGAAGTAGCACTAGTGATAATCCTGGTAGTGGAAGTAGTAGCGGTAGAATAAAATGCTGAATATAGAGATTTTTGTGTGCATCTCCTTATCTTTGTTGAGGACAATTATCGTGTGTGTAATATGCAGTTTTCTATTGGCTTCCATATAAATTAAAAAAAGTAAATATATTATTTTTTTAATCTCCTTGGGGAAGTGAAGAAGAATCCTTCCTCCACAAGCCATGAGGTGGCTAAAGTGCTGGAAGCAAGAGGCTAGTAACTCATTCAACTGTATAAATCATTAAATGTAAAAAGAAGAAATATTTACGTTTCTTCTTTTTTGGGACATCCTGCCTTAGTGGGAGATGGAAGCTGAGTTAAAAAATAAAAAAATTATATTAAACACTGCAATAGATAACATGGTTGCTGCTTGTTTTGTTTCCCACAAGTTAATTGCCAAATGCATTTGAAGATTGGTGGTTCGATGCTATCAACATAAAATACCCATAGCAGGGTTCTGCCTGCACTAAACCCAATGGTGGATAAAAATGATACAATCCTGCACCAGCAATTTGGACATATGATGACCAGAAGCTTTCTTGACCCAAGGGATCAGGGCTATATATTTAAGTGATATGTATGTTCAACAACACTGTGTAGCACCAACTTTTCAGTAGGTAGGTGAGCAAAGGAGTAGTCAAGTAGCAGCAAAAGTTTGCCATCATTATGGAGCCCTGGTTTTCTATAATGGTCCCTTGTCTTTATCAATAATGTCTTCTTGTTTTCCTTGTTAGAACTGGTATCATTCTTACACCCCTTAGCATTCGTGGATTACCATTTTTTCCATTTAAAAGTAGTTTGCACTTGTGTAACAGCTGCACAGCACAGATCAAATCTGTTAAACTTTCTTTGGATACTTTTAGCCCATCCATGGATTTCTCATTACTACAAATGAGAGAATATACAATACCTCTCCAAAAAGAACACAAAGGCACCATACCGTGACGAGCAATACACAAATAACCCACACATAGGAGAAAGAAGCTTTATGACCAGTGACTAGTTATGGTCCAAGTCAGACTGAAACATCGTCATAAAGTTTCTTCTCCTATATGCAGGTTATTTGTGTATACATCTCCAAAAACTTTCAACCCATCCAAGGATTTCTCATTCCTTCAAATGAGAGAGTATCATACGAAACCTCTCAAAATAAACATCTTATAAGCAGTACAAGTTTGATTCAGAGTTAAAGTATGTTCTTCAACTAAATGAATAAATTCATCTAAATATGTAATGGCAAGCAGCAAGGGGCAGCATGTGAATGGTGGTGGTGGTGGGTAACCAATGTGCCAGTAGCTATCATAAAAGACTACTGCAGTGCTTGTTGCTTCCTCTAAAACCTGGTCAGGTGATCATGTTTAAATTGAGCAATGCAGAAAGTTTACAAAATCTGAGAATTTAATTGAAAAATACGGAACTTCGGCAACTAATTTTTTAAACACTGGCCATTTCTCACCAAGGTGGAGTGACCAAAAAAGAGGAAATATATTATCTGTCATTCACTCAATCACTGCCTTGACAGAAGCATGTTAATTAATATCACAGTTCAGATGGCCCTCAGAACTGCAACATCCTCACTCTACCACTGAAGTGCAGGCACTGTACTTCCCACCTCCAGAATTCATGTCTGGCTACCTGATTTCCCTAAATCCCTTCATAAATATTACCCTTTCAAATTCCAGCAGCAATATGTAGTGTGTTATTGTCAGTGTATTATGTATTCTCAAAGAAAAAAAAAGATTGACTAGGGTAAGATAATTTAATGTTTAAGTTTTAAGACTTGTTTGATGGTGACCTTGATCAAATTACAGAATTCAGTGGTACCTCGACTTACGATGGTCCCCAAACTCACCCTTTTATGTAAGTTTATTTTTTTAAATGCTTTTGTAAGTGTAATTTGGGGTCTAAAGGACTAGTCTATTTTACATCATTCCTTATGGGATAAATTCGTTGTAATGGCACTTGAACAGCATTCTGGAATGAAAAAATATCGTAAGTCGAGGTACCACTGTATATGTAATGGGCAGTTACAGTCACTGATGCCCGTCACAGACAGGACCCTGAAAAATATGTTCATTGAATCTCCATGCAATCATTTAACTCTAAACATCTGTATACTCACATAGTATTTGCTGTCATACCACATTAATAAAATGACAAGACATATGCTTACCATAAATCTTTTTAAAATTAAACACTAATTAGTTTTGATTAATAAAAGTCCGTATATATTTTTTTTAATGTCAAGATGATAGACTGTCTCAACTATGGGAAATCATTTTTCAATCTGTTTAAAGTACTGTATAAGCATCTTTTGAGCTTACTACATAACTTTTAGCAAAAAGAAACAAAGAAATCATTGTAGCATTTCAGTAGCAGTAAGTTTTTGGAATGAATTTCTGAGATACTGGGGTTCCAACCAAGTTAAGCCCCCCAAAAAAAAAAAAAAAAGTGTCAATATGCAAGAAATTCTGTTGATTTAATTTGTATTCTAGATCTTTTCATGTAAGAAACAGGTTAGCATTGAGTAGATATCCTGCTACCTCTCAAAGCAATACCAGGAAAACTGAAAGCCTAAACACAAGTCATTAGCAATCCATTCACAGTGCAGATCTGATAAAAATTATATATTTTTTAAAATATAATTTATTTGTTAGGAGTGCTAAATGGACAACACCATCTTAAGCCATATGGAAAAGGCAAAATGGATATCACTGAGACGATACTGTTTTCACAGTACTGTATTCCCAAAATATCTCTAATCTTCAAATGTGCCAATACGATGATACTAAAATAATACTTAAGACCAGGCTTCAAAGTTCTTGACTAATATTATGATATGTATGATATTGATATAATGCATTCTTACATGCAAAGAAGTATACATAAATCTTCCTTTTTGATAATAGCTCACCAATATTTTTTAATCTTTTCATCTTTTTCAGTAATTATTAATGATTAACTTAATATTTTAAGAACAATTTGGGTCATTTATATTCATGATTGACAAATTTACAACAGATGGTATATATTAAAAGTAAATATAGTACATTAATTTTCATATATTTCCAGCTGCCAAGACTATGTGGAAGATCGTTATGGAGGGAAGATACTCTCTCTCACGGTACCAATGCCAGAAAATGCTAGCAAGTATGTTTTGAGAGGATTAATTTTAACCAAATAAAAAGAAATTATTAAATAATTTGTAATTAATCTTACCTGCATAAGACACAATTTCAATGAATATTCTCCCTAGACTTTTTAATACACTACATCACTCTGGAATATTTGAGGGATACCTATTTAGCTTCAGAAATTTCAACACGATGGTCTTCTGAATATTTAGCAATGTGCTTTTACTAGAGTCAAATGTCAACACTGAACTGGGAGATATTAGCATACTGCTCACACTACTGCATGCCCTCAAACAATTTTGAGGAAGCTTCGGGGATCTGTGATGTTGCGTCGTCGCGGAAAGGGAATAAGAATGTGAAGAATCCAATAGCGGCCAAACACGTGAAGAAAGTTGTGGAATGCTGATCGATGTACCATGAGCAGACCCTAAAATACAGAGCATAAGCATTACAACTATGGTAGCTTTTAGAACACTATGTACTTTTTATCTGGGTATGCATGTTTTTAGGTAATGTTTTTGGTATTGGTAGACTATGGCATAAGCTGAAATGTAGTAATTCAAAGACATTTACATTTTAACCCTTTCAGAGGCTGTCATGGGAAAAGCAAAACTCTGACCATGGTTTAAAAATACGTAGTGACTTTGAGGTGTTTTCTAGGATGGTTTAATTGGCTGTTTCTTGATATCATTTGATGGAACTAAAGATATACTACTGAAATAGAGATGATTTTAGTTAGTTTCAGGATCAGAAGTAGCTTGAAATTGGGCTCCAATTAGCAGAAATATTCGATTTTTGCTGATTTTCCTGAGGACAAGTAAGGCCTCCCTACACTCCCTGGTTTGATTCAATTAATGGGTCATTGTAAACTATGACCAATCATTCCTGGTTATATTTTATTATCTGGGAAATAGAGTAAATCTTCTATTTTTGTGTGATTATGAATTCAAAATGTATGGCAAATGTAATATAGAAGAGGCTGATTTTCCAAGACTCTTTGTGGGAAAAAAAAGCATGCCTTATATGCCGGAAAATACAGTACATACTGGGCCCTCCTAAATCCACTTACTTTGTTATATTCATAAGCAGTCTGGCCTCTGAGGACATACACCAGTTGTTGCACTACACAAAAACCAGTGAATACAACTGAAGCTGTAGATACATACAGCAAAGTCACCCATCCCACCTCAGCCAGCTGTGCCTGTTAATAAATCATAATTTAAAAACTAATGAGAATCTGTTCAATAAATCCTAGATTATAAAAAAGGTCAAACTGATAAAAATATATATTTAAAAACTTAAGAAAAAATACTATAAAAAATACATCTCACCTTCCCTAATAGCCACATGACAAGAGTGACAGGGTAAAAATAATACAGGAATTCAGATGACCAGAAGGCTCTCAAGTACGTCCCTGAGTAATAACCATGGAGCAATCTTGCTGCAAAAATACACCTGAGAAGAAAAGTACAGTTAAGTACAGTGCAGTATGTAAAAATCAAGTGCAGTTAAGCACAGTACAGTATGTAAAAGAACATTAAGAAAAACTAGCAGAATGGCAAAACTCACAAGTACAAAACTCACTAACAGTGAGGGCGTCAAGTACAACATCTCCAAGCACTTTATAAGTATTTAATAAAGCTTATGGCACTTACCCTACACAAGCATAAAAGCAGAAGAGGATAAAGTAGCACAGATTGTATCCTCCAACACATGTACCAAGGAAGAAGCAGTGATGATCTCTCTGATGAATACACCGGTCACAAAGGGAACAATGGTGGCTACGTTCAGGTTTGTAGATCTTACATGTTGGACAGTAACGGAGCTGCTTGCAGTCATCATGAGACAAACCAGGAGCCAGTTCACTGTGAAAGAAAGATTAACTGAGAAGCCTAATATGCCTTAAAAAATTGGCTTTAGATTACAAAAATGTAAGCTGACATAAGATTTGCTTCACAAAACATGGGTAATGATTGTGCCAACTTAAAAGTACAACATAACATTGGTTTTGATAGTTTTTCCTGCTCTCACAGCCTGATCTGAGGCCAGACTTTCTTGGTGGCTGCCTTGTTAGCCTGGTTATTGCTACCTGTGGTCTGCAAACCTATAATTTGGATCATCAGGCAATGCCTTCAGGAATTTATCTTTCCTTTGAAAAACTCCCTTTATTCTAACATGCTGTATTTCCAATATTTGCAACTATTACTAACATTCAGTATACATTACATGCATGTGAATTTATATGTAGATGTGTGTAGGGTAACGTGCCGAGTGTTTGTGGTTCAATCTCTGGCTGGGCGGAAACACTGGGCATGTTTCCTTACACCTGCTGTCCCTGTTCACCTAGCAGTAAGTAGGTACCTGGGTGTTAATCGACTGGTGTGGGTTGCATCATGGGGGACAAGATTGAAGGACCACAATGGAAATAAGACAGACAGTTCTTGATGACACCTGAATTTTTTGGGTGGCTAACCCTTCCCCAGGTTAAAAATCCAAACAATTCTTATCTTATCTTATTTTTTACATATTCACACATCTGAATTTCTTAATAGTATTTGTCTCATAGAGTTCCCCTTCAATTAAATGGGAAAGTGTTACAACCCTTCCACTGTATGCAATGCATGTCACACAGAAACTAACTAAAATGCCGAAGCCAGTGGCTAATAACCTCATCTTCTGTATGAATTACTAAAACAACAAAGAAGGAAATTTTAAAGTTGGGTTGTTTGAACGTTAATGGTATGAAATAAAGGAAGGCGGATGCCCTAGCATTAAGCAAAACAAAGTTAAAAGGAGTGGGAGAATTTCAATGGGAAGCAATGGATATCAGATCAAAAGGAGGGAGCATAAAGTAAGTGAATATATGTAGATATCTGAGAGTGGAAATGTTAATAGATGGGTCTATGAAAGACCTGGTGAACCATAAAAAAAATGAAGGAAAAAAGGTGCGTTTAGTGCAAAGGAATAGATTTATCTATGGAGGAAAACAATGAAAATGAATGTACCAGAGTATAGTGCCACCAATCTTTTTATATGGGTTTTAAATGTTGAAATAAAGGGAGGCTGGAGGAAGTACAGATGTCATGTTTGAGAGAAATGTATGCAAAGTATTTGCAGTGCAAAGATTAAAAAAAAAAATGTGTTGGGTTGCTGAGGTGGTCCGGATATTTACAGAGGATGGAGCAGATCAGGATGACCAAGTGGTCTATAAATCCAGAGGTAAGGTTCATCCTAGGATGGGTTGGATATTATATTTTTTTTTTTATTAACACATCGGCCGATTCCCACCAAGGCAGGGTGGCCCGAAAAAGAAAAACTTTCATTATCATTCACTCCATCACTGTCTTGCCAGAGGGGTGCTTTACACTACAGTTATAAAACTGCAACATTAACACCCCTCCTTCAGAGTGCCGGCACTGTACTTCCCATCTCCAGAACTCAAGTCCGGCCTGCCGGTTTCCCTGAATCCCTTCATAAATGTTACTTTGCTCACACTCCAACAGAACGTCAAGTATTAAAAACCATGTGCCTCCATTCACTCCTATCAAATACGCTCACACATGCTTGCTGGAAGTCCAAGCCCCTCGCACACAAAACTTCCTTTACCCCCTCCCTCCAACCTTTCCAACCTATTATAGTACATATATTATACTAGCTCCATGGGGAAGTGGAACAGAATTATTCCTCTGTAAGCCATGCGTGTCGTAAGAGGTGACTAAAATGCTGGGAGCAAGGGGCTAGTAACCCCTTCTCCTGTATATACAGTGGTCCCTCGGTTTTCGCCGAAAATTAATTCCAGAATGCTGCTCAAGTGCCATTACCGAACGAATTTACTTCATTAAGAAATAATGTCACGTAGGTTAGTCTATTTCAGATCCCCAAAAATACACTTGCAACAGCACTTACGAAAATACACTTACATAAATGTTCGAGTTTGGAGATGCACGAAAACCGAGGGACCACTGTATTACTAAATGTAAAAGGAGAAACTTTCGTTTTTCCTTTTGGGCCACCCTGCCTCGGTGGGAAACGGCTGACGTGTTGAAAGAAAAGAAAATATTATACTAGAGAATGTAGTCCCTGTATGGCACCCTCAAAATCACAATACGTAGTATGACAAATGTCAAAGTAATGAAGAAACAAACATATGTAACTTTTATTTAAACACCAAGGCATGTCGATGACTTGAACAAGTGATTTTTTTTTTGTCTATGTAATTATTACTTTTACCCCAGGAAACAAACATCAAAACATCAAGTGCCATTCACAAAAAGCTTCTGGTAGAATAGTGTTTAATAATAATTAATTAATATCCATGCTCCTTGCAAGAAACAGAATTAGTGCTTGGTGTGTGAATCCTATCACTAAAGCTAGGTTAATTTGCAACAAAAGAGATTTAATTTAAAACATAGAAAGGCTTCTTCTGGAGCTGTGACCCTGAAACAGTCATTTCTTTTTTAACACATCGGTGGTTTCCCACCGAAGCAGGGTGACCCAAAAAAGAAATGCTTTTATCATTCACTCTAGGGATGTATCGGATGTGAAAAATTTAGATATCCGGTATGCAGATGTGTATACGATGTCTTACTTACTCATTTTACGGATGCGAATGCGGATGTAAGAAATTGTGAGGATGTTCCGCGGATTTCGGATGCGGATGTATATACGGATATCTGTTTGCTGTGAAATACGGATGCGGATACGGATGTAAGAAATTGTGCAGATGTTCCGCAGATGTGGATGCGGATGCAAATATCCGATACATCACTAATTCACTCCATTATTGTTTTGCCAGAGGCGTGCCGATACTACAGTTAAAAAACTGCAACATATCTTCACCTTTCCTTCAGAGTGCAGGCACTGTATTTCCCACCTCCAGGATCTAAGTCCAGCCAACCGGTTTCCCTGAATGAGCCAGGTGGCTGTCTAAAGGGAATAGGCCATGGGCCACGGTCCCCTTGGTCCCTGGGGGCCCTCAACACTTATGTCCTTTCAAACCAAGAACCTGACGAGATCTCCAGGCCTAAAATTTCTTCCAGGGTTCATCTTGGTCATCTGCTGCTTTTGTTTACCTGGAGTTTACCTGGAGAGTTTGGTACTACTGAAAAAACAATTGACAAGCTGGTAACTTATTTGATGTAATACACCGATACTCTTGATAACCACAGCCTTTCACAACTGGCACATGAAGGTTCAAGTGTCCCAGTGTTTAGTGTGGAGAGTCTGGCCCCCTCAACTTGACTGGAAGGGACCATATATTTTCTTTTCAAATTTATAAAAAATTAAACTTAAATTGAAGGACATGATATGAAAAATTGAAGGTGAAGAAAAATTTGCAGAATTGGAGTAAATTTAAGATATGCTATATAGAAAGCTCCAATGTATTTAGAAAATGTTAGATGACGTAGATCTGAACCTACAAATCCCCACTGAAACAGCCAAAGAAGAAATAAAGAAGGCACTACTGCATAGTGACAAAAGAGAAAAATAAAAAAAGGGGTCAAAGATACCACTATGGGTTTGGAAAGAATGTGCAGATAAACTATTCATTTTGAATTGTTTTTGCAACTTGATTAGGCAGCAAACTAGCAGACTAATAGAAAAATGGCCAACATTGTGCTAAAATTTACAAAGATGACAGAAAACTTTAAAAACTATCAACCTTTTTCATTGACAAGCATACCTGAAGTTGTACAAATACTGGGATATGCACCAGTAATGTGACATTCGCATCTCAATAAACATTTATGTGAAATATAAAAAGTTCGTAGATATGCCACAAAATGACCCCAAAGCTAATGAAAAATAATGAAACAAAATTGAAAACAGCAAAAATGCCCTCGTTGGCTAAGAGTGGGTAAAGAGGAAACCTGAGAGTAGATTACTACAGTGGTACCTCGGTTTTCGTTCAGCTCCCAACTCGAACAATTATGTAAGTGTATTATTGTAAGTGCTTTTGTAAGTGTATTTTTGGGGGTCTGAAACGGACTAATCTAATTTACATTTGTCCTTATGGGAACAAATTCGTTCGGTAATGGCGCTCGAACAGCATTCTGGAATGAATTATCGACGAAAACCGAGGTACCACTGTACTTACAAAATCTCTGAAATATAGGAGACAAGAGAAGAAGCTGTCTTATTACCATCGACAAGAAGTAATAACTATAACTGAAAACTGCAAAAAATAAATTTCTGTAAAGGAGATCAGAAAACTTTCCTTCATAAATAGAATAATGGAATACTGGTATGGGATACAAGAGGTTATAAGTGCTACAACCACTGGAAAAAATAAAAAATGATAAAAATTCTGAAGACAAGACTCCACCTTGTGATACTAAAAGTAGGGAATCACCATAAAAAAATTAAAAAATTACTATTAAAATAGGCAGTCACCATAAAAATAGGCAATCAAATGCAGGAAGAAAAAAAAGACTTGCCTATTAATATGTGGTTTTGTACTACAATATAATAATTTAAAATGCTGTGAAGTGTACCCAGCTGGTCAGGCAAGGCAGGGCCACCCTGCTTGTAGAGATGTGATCCTTGCATGAAGCTTTGCCCCTATTTTTTTATGGATACATTAGTCATACCTCATGGTTACACTTTTGTGCTCCAAATAATATAATGTAAAGTTGTTATATATTAATTAAAAAGCAGACTGGCAGTGCACATGTGCAATATTAGAAGTACAGTAAACACACATTTATATAGCATACCAG
Source organism: Cherax destructor (assembly GCA_009830355.1). NCBI lineage: Eukaryota > Metazoa > Arthropoda > Malacostraca > Decapoda > Parastacidae > Cherax > Cherax destructor. Next base: position 64,203 of record WNWK01006036.1, on the reverse strand, counting down.
ATATTACTATACATATAGTTCTGGTACTGTGCTTGCGAAGATATTGGTAATGCCATACATTCTGCCATACAAATCTATCACTTACACTATGTACGCTGGGGTGACCAGAGAAGATAGATGTATAACTCCAACACTTCCTGGAGGAATAATTGAAAAATCACATCTCTAACCCAAGTGCCCATATAAGTTAATAAAAATATCCTTTCTCATGACACTACCAGTTGTGAATGTACATGACTGTATGTATTATACTTTATCATTCTTTCTTCAGTTGTAGCATAAAGAAGCAGGCTATTAAATATTTGCACAGGGGTAGCAGGTACCTCTGTAAACAGTCTGTTGATATCTGCATCAGGTCTCCATATGTACTCCAAATGTGGCATTTATTATCAAACATAAAATAAAGACCATGGCAACCTTTCTTTATTTATTATATTTTTTATTTGCATAACTGTCTATGTTGGTATAGTTAGAGGAACCTTAAGAAGATATCAAATTTAATTCACCCAGTGGTTCTGATCTAAGCCTAAAAAAAAAATGTGCTCCATATGACCCTTAATTATGTATACTGTACATAAAGTTTCAAAATAATACCAAGATAACTTTCACTCATAGCATCAACCAACTTGATATCTATTTATTTTTTTATCAACTGTTTGAGGATTTATTATACAGATGGAGTACTAATGAAGTACTGTAATGTAAAAACAAGGAAAAAACATAATTGCAATTAACAACTGACCTACCATAAAGTATCTGTATTGCTAACCCTGCTAGTGTAGTCTACCTGGAGGGTATTCTGGGGCTTAACGCCCCCATGGCCCGGTCCATGACCAGGCCTTCCGGTGAATCAGGGCCTGATCAACGAGGCTGTTACTGCTGGCAGCACGTAAGATAGTAAGATATAGTTTTTTTTTTTTTTTTTTCAACAAGTCGGCCGTCTCCCACCGAGGCAGGGTGACCCAAAAAGAAAGAAAATCCCCAAAAAGAAAAATTTTTCATCATCATTCAACACTTTCACCACACTCATACATAATCACTGTCTTTGCAGAGGAGCTCAGATACGACAGCTGAGAAAAGTCCCTCCCAGCTGTCACTATCTCAGACCCCTCCTTTAAAGTGCAGGCATTGTACTTCCCATTTCCAGGACTCAAGTCCAACTAAATCAATTAACTGGTTTCCTGAATCCCTTCACACAATGTTACCCTGCTCACACTCCAACAGATCGTCATGTCCCAAAACCATTCGTCTCCATTCACTCCTATCTAACACGCTCACACATGCCCTCTGGAAGTCCAAGCCCTCGCCCACAAAACCTCCTTTACCCCTTCCTCCAACCTTTTCTAGGACGACCCTACCCCGCCTTCCTTCCCTACAGATTTATACGCCTCCAAGTCATTCTACTTTGATCCATTCTCTCTAAATGACCAAACCACCTCAACAACCCCTCTTCAGCCCTCTGACAAATACTTTTAGTAACTCCACACCTTCTCCTAATTTCCACATTCCGAATTTTCTGCATAATATTTACACCACACATTGCCCTTAGACAGGACATCTCCACTGCCTCCAGCCTCCTCCTCGCTGCAGCATTTGCAACCCATGCTTCACACCCATATAAGAGTGTTGGTACCACTATACTTTCGTACATTCCTTCTTTGCCTCCATGGATAACGTTTTTTGTCTCCACAGATACCTCAATGCACCACTCACCTTTTTTCCTTCATCAATTCAATTCCTTCATCATAAACCCATCCGCTGACACATCAACTCCCAAATATCTGAAAACATTTACTTCTTCCATAATCCCTCTCTCCAATGTGATATCCAATTTTTCTTTATTTAAATCGTTTGATACCCGCATCACCTTACTCTTATCTATGTTCACTTTTAACTTTCTACCTTACACACTCTCCCAAACTCGTCCACTAACCTTTGCAACTTTTCTTTAGAATCTCCCATAAGCACAGTATCATCAGCAAAAAGTAACTGTGTCAACTCCCATTTTGCATTTAATTCTCCATAATTTAATCCCACCCTCTCCCCAACACCCTAGCATTTACTTCTTTACAACCCCATCTATAAATATATTAAACAACCATGGTGACATTACACAACCCTGTCTAAGACCTACTTTTACCGGGAAGTAATCTCCTCTCTCCTACACACCCAAACCTGAGCCTCACTATCATAAAAACTCTTTACAGCCTTCAGTAACTTACTACCTATTCCATACACTTGCAACATTTGCCACATTGCTCCCTATCCACTCTATCATATGCCTTTTCTAAATCCATAAATGCAATAAAAACTTCTCTACCTTTATCTAAATACTGTTCACATATATGCTTCACTGTAAACACTTGATCTACACATCCCCTACCCACTCTAAAGCCTCCTTGCTCATCTGCAATCCTACTTTTGTCTTACCTCTAATTCTTTCAATAATAACCCTGCCATACACTTTACCTGGTATACTCAGTAAATTTATTCCCTATAATTTTTACACTCTCTTTTATCCCCTTCCCTTTATATAAAGGAACTATACATGCTCTCTGCCAATCCCTAGGTACCTTCCCCTCTTTCATACATTTATTAAACAAAAATGCCAACCACTCCAGCACTATATCCCCCCCTGCTTTTAACATTTCTGTCATGATCCCGTCAGTTCCAGCTGCTTTACCCCCTTTCATTCTACGTAATGCCTCACGCACCTCCCCCACACTCGCATCCTGCTCTTCTTCACTCCTAAACGATGTTGTACCTCCCTGGCCAGTACATGAAATTACCGCCTCCCTTTTTTTTTCAATAAGTCGGCCATCTCCCACTAAGGCATTGTGACCCAAAAAGAAAGAAAATCCCCAAAAAGAAAATACTTTTATCATCATTCAACACTTTCACCTCACTCATACATAATCACTCTCTTTGCAGAGGAGCTCAGATAAGACAGTTTAGAAGTCCCTCCAAACTGCCAATATCCCAAACCCCTCCTTTAACCCTTTGAGGGTCGCAAGGCCCTCTCCGAAAATCGTTCTCAGGGTCGCAAATTTTTTGGAAAAAAAATTAAATTATTTTTTCTTATGAAATGATAGAGAATCTTTATCCGATCATAACGCCACCAAAATTATGATATTTGATGGAAAACTAACGGAATTATGCTCTCGCGAAGTTAGCGGTATCAATGACTTATGCATCGGCGATTTCGCCCACTTTCAGCCCTATTTTCGGCAAATTCCAATGTTTCAGTCCACTAAAATTATAGCTATTTCGCTAGAATTCTATTTGTTCTATCAATTGAGTATAAGAAACCGCCAATTTACCGATTTGAATTACCCAATAAGGTGGTCAAAAATTTGCAATTTGGCCAATTTCACACAAATTTCAAAAGATGCTAATTACAAAATAGGGTCCAGAATAAACAAGACAGACATTCCTGGCACTAAAATAACATTTTATCTGTTCATTAGTCACGTCTCCAGGCCCCTCTTACATTACTTTTGTTTTCCATTTTGAATTTTTATTCTCACAAAAAATAGATGATTTACTGTTATGTATACAACTGCATCATTGTAAAAATGGTATAAATAATATCAGCACACTTGTGCAAGAATATTAGACTACCCAGTTGATGTGTATTGGACGCATGGTGTGATTTGTTTACTCTTGAACATCAGCAAAATCGAACATTTTCGCTACTTTGCGCTCTGTTTCAAGGTACTTGTCATCGTGAAACCAGTCAAAATTATCTCTATTTCTGTAATATATCATCCATTCTATCGAATGAGACTAAGAAAACGAGTATACAAGCATAAATACTATACGAAAATAGACTGCAAATTCGCTGTTTTAAACCAAAAACACGGTCAGATTTTTTTTTCCTCATTATGCACTGTGTGGTGCAGCATTTTTTTTATACTGTGCACACTGACCCCACAAACCCATTCTCTCACATCTAGGCCTACCAGCCTGTTTCCACTTGATTTGAGGGAGCTAGAATTTAGGCGTACTAGTACGACGAAAACCCTGGTGCGTAAGCCATACTAGTACGGCCGAAACCCTGAAAGGGTTAAAGTGCAGGCATTGTACTTCCCATTTCCAGGACTCAAGTCCAACTAAATTAAAAGTTAAAAGTTAAAGGTGAACATAGATAAGAGTAAGGTGATGAGGGTATCAAACGATTTAAATAAAGAAAAATTGGATATCACATTGGAGAGAGGGATTATGGAAGAAGTAAATGTTTTCAGATATTTGGGAGTTGATGTTTCAGCGGATGGGTTTATGAAGGATGAGGTTAACCATAGAATTGATGAAGGAAAAAAGGTGAGTGGTGCATTGAGGTATCTGTGGAGACAAAAAACGTTATCCATGGAGGCAAAGAAGGGAATGTACGAAAGTATAGTGGTACCAACACTCTTATATGGGTGTGAAGCATGGGTTGCAAATGCTGCAGCGAGGAGGAGGCTGGAGGCAGTGGAGATGTCCTGTCTAAGGGCAATGTGTGGTGTAAATATTATGCAGAAAATTCGAATGTGGAAATTAGGAGAAGGTGTGGAGTTACTAAAAGTATTTGTCAGAGGGCTGAAGAGGGGTTGTTGAGGTGGTTTGGTCATTTAGAGAGAATGGATCAAAGTAGAATGACTTGGAGAGCGTATAAATCTGTAGGGGAAGGAAGGCGGGGTAGGGGTCGTCCTAGAAAAGGTTGGAGGGAAGGGGTAAAGGAGGTTTTGTGGGCGAGGGGCTTGGACTTCCAGCAAGCATGTGTGAGCGTGTTAGATAGGAGTGAATGGAGACGAATGGTTTTTGGGACATGACGATCTGTTGGAGTGTGAGCAGGGTAACATTTTGTGAAGGGATTCAGGGAAACCAGTTAATTGATTTAGTTGGACTTGAGTCCTGGAAATGGGAAGTACAATGCCTGCACTTTAAAGGAGGGGTCTGAGATAGTGACAGCTGGGAGGGACTTTTCTCAGCTGTCGTATCTGAGCTCCTCTGCAAAGACAGTGATTATGTATGAGTGTGGTGAAAGTGTTGAATGATGATGAAAGTATTTTCTTTTTGGGGATTTTCTTTCTTTTTGGGTCACCCTGCCTCGGTGGGAGACGGCCGACTTGTTGAAAAAAAAAAAAAAAAAATATGTTGTGCTGAATAGGTAAAAACTGGTCAATTAGCAAGAACCCGTTAAAAATTAAGTCCTTTCTAAAATTTTCTCTTATATGTTTAAAGATATATTTTTTTCATTTATGTTAATGTAAAAATTAATAATTTTGTACCAAAAGAACCTTAGAAAACTTCCCTAACCTTATTATAACAAGCACAATTTAATTTAGCTTAATCCAACTAAATATATTTGAGATAAGTTTACAATAATTTAATAATAAACAAACACAATGAAATATATTTTTTTGTTAGGTTCAGAATGATTTTTGTGAAATTATTGCATACACAAATTTTCACTTGCCTTATTCATCAAGAAGAGCGTTGCTATTTAAGCCAAAATCACAAGTTTTACCTATTCGGCATGACATATAGTATATCCTTTGAGTTACAGAGGAGCTATAATTCAGGGCTAAGAGCTGTGAATCAACCCTTGCAACCACATATATGTGAGTACATACACACACACTGCAGTCACAGACAGACAATAAGGTACTATATGCGAAAAGCACAAAGAAAAAAGAAACAGAGCTTAAATAGGAGTTGCCTCAGAGACTTTCAATTACAGAAAAGCTAACACAACCTGTAACAAGAGCAACAAAAAAAAATACACTCACAGGTATTAAAAAACGAAAACACTACCTGTTCCCAGAGGATTTGTCAATGTAGCTCTTGGTGCAGAAAAATAGCAGCCAATTTCCAAAAATTTCAATGCTGAAGAAGTACACAATGATAGTGTTCACACCGCTAGCTTCCAGGAGCTGTGGAAGAAAAATTGTATAATGATTAATTTAATAACAATTTTGCTATGTAACATAATTAGTAGCATTATATATGGGCAAGTAACAGTTAGTTACCATTTTGTCCTAGGCACATGTCGATTAGACACTAGGCCTGTTGTATGTATGTGTGTGTGTGTGTGTGTGTGTGTGTGTGTGTATGTGTGTGTAACGAAACACTTCGAAATGTTTCGGCCCCGCCGGGAATTGAACCCGGGCCCTCCGTGCGTAAAGCAAGAGCGCTAGCCACCATGCCATCGGGGCGTGTGATGGATAATGGAAGACTATGAAAATATAAAACTAGAATGAAATTATGCTCTTAAATGCTCACAATGTACTGCATGCTAGTGGCTTTCTTTTATGCCTAACAATATTTTATTGTATGTAAACTACATTATCCCTATACTGCAGAAAAGAAATAAATTTTTTGTTTGTTGTTACTAGTTTCCTTGTAAGATACTTGAATACAGCATGATTATATAAAAAATATGTTACGTATTATACCCGTCTAGAACCTACTTTAGAAACGAAAACTAAAAATGAGATATTCTTCTTGAATATTTTGTTTTGGTTTTAAGACCCCTCTCTTCATGTCTACCTATGTATCATTGTACCATGTCTAAATAAACTATTATTATTATTATTATTATTATTATTATTATTATTATTCAGACATAAAATAATATGTGGATAGAGGGGATTATATATTAAGTAATATTACCTACAACTGAGTTCTGAACAAGTGATCTCACTGGCAATGCCGTGATAGATCTCCATTCTGACTGTTCAGTTAATACAGTATCAGTGAAAGACAAAAAGGTAAAATACATGATATACACTGATCTGAAAATATCACTTACTAAATAATTATTTTTATCTACAATGATCTGAGGTTATAACAGTACCTGATATGAATAATAACTGAGTAATAGAATGATGACCAGTGTTGTTAGTGGTGCTAAACTTGTGAGAAACTCTACTACACGTCTCACAATTTGTATTTTGTCGGCATTTACAAATGAAGTCCAGGCGCGGCGACACAGACATACTGGCGACACCATCCAGCTGGCTGACCTCTCCCGGGCGTATTCTACACCAACCGACTTATAAACTGTTGAAGTACCTGAAAATACAGTAATCTATATTAGAAGAAAACTGTAATAGCATTAAGAGATACAGTCATCCCTACAAATCTGTGGGCTTAAGTAAGTTTATTTAGGTACAGGTACACATAAGTACAATTATCATACATAGTGCAAATTACCAAGGACCCCAATGGCAATAAGTCACTTTGTCTGACTTTTTTTGGGGGGTTATCCTAGGTAAGTGAAGTATACGTATCTTGGTACAAGTACACATACTGTAAATACAGTTACATAAATTATTATACATAGTAACATAATAAAAATAATAATAATATATCTTTATTTCTACAAGTACATGTACAAGGTATACAGGCCTAGCTGACATAAATGACATACTATTATATAGAAAGCCACTTGTAATGCAGAGCATTTCGGGCAAATTAAGTCAGTTTTGTCCCAGGATGCGACCCACACCAGTCAACTAACACCTAGGTACCCATTTTATACTAATGGGTGAACATGGGCATCAGGTGTCTTATGGAAACACATCCTAATGTTATCCAGTTGTACCAGAGATTCGAACTCTGGACCTCAGTGTGTGAGCTGAGTGTGGTAGCTACGGGACACCATATGTGTAAATTATCTCGGACAATTCAAAAAAGTCAAAGTGGCCTATTTCCATTAGGGTCCTTGTAATATCTTATACTGTAATTAAAACCTTAAAGTGTGAAAATCAGTTACAATAAAAGGAGATACAATAGGAATAAAGCAAACCGAGGAATTTACATTAACATTAAAGAGGATCAGCTTACAATAATAGGTACATACATGAATGTTAGCTATACAAGAAATCAGTCTCCTCCCTTTCTGGAGTGTCATTCAACAGGTACCTTTATGTAGCTTCATTCATTAGGTACCTTTCAGCTCTCTTCCTGAACTGGCTCATGCTAGGACAGGCTTTAGTAAGTTTATTTAGGTACAGGTACACATAAATACAGATACACAAATTACCATATGTAGTAACATGTGTAATACAATCACAAACTGGCAATCTTAACAATACAGAACATACCACATGGGGATGGAAATCTTTAGCTCAAGATTTTTCGCACTCTCTGCACATCATCAGGAGCTACGCAACATTGCATAGCTCCTGATGACACACACAGTGTGTGAAAGATCTGAAGCTAAAGATTTACATCCCCATGTGGCTTGTTCTGCATAGTAACATGCGTGTAAATTACCTAGGATAACCCCCCAAAAAAGGTCACACAAGGTATTTCCATTGGGCTTTGACATGTGCAGGTATTCCATTCCACTCCTTTACTGGTGTGCAATAAAAGGTGTTTGAAGCTTGACCTCCTACTGTAGGTACTACAAAACTGTGTTCACTTAAGTAAGTTTATTCAGGTATACACAAATACAGTTGCATAGATTATCATACATAGCAGCATGTGTAAAGAACCTAGGATAACCCAAAAAATCAGAGAGTGACTTGTTTCCATTGGGGTCCTTTCCCTAGTAAGAATGGAAATAAGAAAAAAAGTCCTCGATGAGGCACCAACTTTCTTGGGTTATCCTGGGTAGATAAGTAAGTTTATTCAGGTACAGATACACAGTTACATAAATTATCATACATAGCAGCATGTGTAGATTACCCAGGATAATCCAAAAAAAGGTCAGTGACTTATTTCCCGGGTTAAAAAATTCGAACAAATCTTATGAAGACATTATCACCAGTGATAGATTAGAGATGGCAGTGTCTGTGTAATACTAATACTACATTATTATTATTATTAAATGGCGAATATGTCGATAAATAAAAATTCCCACGTGTTTTCTCCGTGTTATGGATATACTGTGAATAATGTGAATAATAGGATGTTCTGACCCGAGAATAAAGTAACCAGTGACTGAAAATAATTTGTAACCTGTGAAAAAATGACTTGATATCCACATTAGCCAATAATAATACAAAATTGTGTTTGACAGCCGCTTAAGTAGTAAGTTTATTTAGGTTCAGGTATACATAAATACAGTTACACAAATTATCATACATAGTATCATGTGTAAATTACCTAGGATAACCCTAAAACTTGCTTTAAAAAGTCAGACAGTGATTTCTGACAATGGTCACCATACCCCGGAATGTCATGCTCATTTAAGAGCTATTTGCTACACGTCAAGGTAATCAGAGAAGCTTTAAGAGTTATACATTGGTAGAACTCACGTTCTCGCTGTCTTAAATCCGTGGTGAGTGCAGGACACTGACCTAACTGAAGAGCAGCGTGCTCCATTAACCTGTACTGACACTCACTAGGATGGATAAACAATGATACTTGACAGCCACACTGCAAGTATGGATACCATGCCACGTTCTCATTATCAGATTAAGAACTACAACCCCCTGTGATAGAGTCACGTAGGGTGTTAAGAGCCACATACCCGTGGATACGTCAGGGCAGGGCAGTGGGCAGGCTCTTAGCAGTCTCTTAGTTGCTCCTCCGTACTTGTGTCCTCTTCTCACCTGCGCGAATTATCATTATTACACTCATTAAGAGAGAGAGCTAAGCCCGTAGGGGATCGTACACCTCCTGGGCGATCAGGTGCGATCCAAAGAAGGGGAGGAGAGGTCCAGTTCCATGGATGAAGAGCCCTTCAACGGCATGAAGGTACCTGGCTGGTGCGCATGTTGGCCTAGTGATGTATTGATTCATCTTATTCTCTCCTCCTCCTTCATCAATGTCTACTTATTATTTCTATTACATTCATAGGGGAAGCGCTGAACCCGTAGGGGGAGTCATGCAGCGCCTGGGGGGAGAATGGAGGGCATTCACCCCTAGGAATTGGTACACCGGTATAATTCTTCAGATCAAGAGCCCCCTCACCAGCATCAAGGAACCTCCCTTAAGGGGTCATTAATGTCTCATCATCATGTTATATTTATAGAAATGAGCGGTAAACCCGTAGGGAGGGACCATACAGGCGGTATACCTGGAGAGGGTTGCTGGGGTCAACGCCCCCGCGGCCCAGTCTGTGACCAGGCCTCATGGTGGATCAGGGCCTGATCAACCAGGCTGTTACTGTTGGCCGCACGCAAACCGAAGTACGAACCACAGCCCGGCTGGTTAGGTACTGACTTTAGGTGCCTGTCCAGCGCCTGCTTGAAGACAGCCAGGGGTCTATTGGTAATCCCCCTGATGTACGCTGGGAGGCAGTTGAACAGTCTTGGGTCCCTGACACTTATTGTGTTGTCTCTCAACGTGCTAGTGGCACCCCTGCTTTTCATTGGGGGGGATGTTACATCCTCTGCCGAGTCTTTGGCTTTCGTAGGGTGTGACTCGTGTGCAAGTTTGGTACTAATCCCAGTAGGATTTTCCAAGTGTATATAATTATGTATCTCTCCCGCCTGCGTTCTAGAGAGTACAGGTTGAGGAACTTCAAGCGTTCCCAGTAATTGAGGTGTTTTATCACAGTTATGTGTGCCGTGAAGGTTCTCTGTACATTTTCTAGGTCAGCAATTTCACCTGCCTTGAAAGGTGCTGTTAGTAATAATAATAATAATATCTTTATTTACTACAAGTACATGTACATGGTATACAGGCCTAGCTGACATCAGTGACATACTACTATATAGAAAGTCCCTTGTTATGCTGAGCATTTCGGGCAGATTAGGTCAGTGTCCTAGGATGCGACTCACACCAGTCGACTAACACCCAGGTACCCATTTTACTGATGGGTGAACATAGACAACAGGTGTAAAGAAACACGCCCAATGTTTCTGCCCTGGCTGGGAATCGAACCCAGGCCTTCGCCGTGTGAAGCGAGAGCTTTAGCCACCAGACCACCAGAGCAATATTCCAGCCTAGATAGAACAAGCGACCTGAAAAGTGTCAACATGGGCTTGCCATCCCTGGTTTTGAAGGTTCTCATTATCCATCCTGTCATTTTTTTAGTAGATGCGATTGCTACAGTGTTATGTTCCTTGAAGGTGAGATCCTCTGACATGATCACTCCCAGGTCTTTGACATTACGTTTTCGCTCTATTGTGTGGTTGGAATTTGTTTTATACTCCGATGAGATTCTAATTTCCTCACGTTTTCCATATCGGAGTAATTGAAATTTCTCATCATTGAACTTCATATTGTTTTCTGCAGCCCATTTAAAGATTTGGTTTATGTCTGCTTGGAGTCTTGCAGTGTCTTCAATGGTGGACACTGTCATGCAGATTCGGGTGTCATCTGCAAAGGAAGACACTGCACTGTGGCTTATATCCCTATCTATGTCCGATATGAGGATGAGTAACAGGATGGGAGCGAGTACTGTGCCTTGTGGAGCAGAGCTTTTCACCGTAGCCGCCTCAGACTTTACTCTGTTGACTACTACTCTTTGTGTTCTACTTGTTAGGAAATTATAGATCCATCTACCAACTTTTCCTGTTATTCCTTTATCATGCATTTTGTGTGCTATTACACCATGGGCACACTTGTCAAAGGCTTTTGCAAAGTCTGTGTATATAACATCTGCATTCTGTTTGTCTTCTAGAGCATCCAGGACCTTGTCGTAGTGGTCCAGTAGTTTGGACAGACAGGAGCGACCTGCTCTAAACCCATGCTGCCCTGGGTTGTGTAACTGATGGGTATCTAGATGAGTGGCGATCTTGCTTCTTAGAACCCTTTCAAAGATTTTTATATGGGACGTTAGCGCTATTGGTCTGTAGTTCTTTGCTAATGCTGTACTGCCCCCTTTGTGGAGTGGGGCTATGTCTGTTTTTTTTTAATAACTGCGGGACGACCCCAGTGTCCATGCTCCCTCTCCTGGAGGCTGTTCCGGGGGTCAACGCCCCTGCGGCCCAGTTTTTCCTGGCTGCTTGTCCTTCACACTTGTGATGGGTGAAATGTTTTCCTGGCTGCCTGCCTTCCTGTCATTCTTACTTTCCTTGGATCAAACATGATTACCGTCCATTCCATATTATTATCAGGATAATTAAGCGCTGAACACATAAGGGTTATAAAGCGCTGCGTCCATTCCATCACCCCCAGGCAATGTACAGCACCTACGAGTTTAGCTCTCACCAACGATTATCGCATGAGGGAGCGCTAAACTCGTAGGGGTCATACATCACCTGGGGGAATGACAGGCTTTCAGGTTCAATCCAAGGGAAGAACACTTCCAATTCCTTGGATCAAGAGCCTCTCACTGGCATCAAGGATCCTCTCGAAGATAATAATAAGTACTTGGGGAATAGGAGGCAATCAGGTTCATTTCAAGGGAAGAATTATTATAATTATAATTAAGACCTTAACCCATAAGGGTCCAAGGTGTGAAAACATGGTTGCTCCAGTTCCTCGGATGAAGAGCTCTTCAGTAGCCGGTGGATGAATGAGACAGTCAACTCAATTATGTTGATGTTTTATTTAGTTTAACCAAATTGAAGCGCCAAACCCACGGGGGTCCTGTAGCACCTGGGAATGGAAGGCATTCTGGTTTGATCCAAGGAAAAGGGGTACAAGTCCATTATTTTGAATCAAGAGCCCCTTGCCATCTTCAAGGCACCTCCCTCTAGGTGTCAAAATATGTTAGATGTGTTCTTACCAAAGACAGGCACTGTATGACTCCTTATGGGCTTAAAACTTTCCCATTGATCAATATAGTATGTACTGTACTATTATTATAATCATAAGCAAGCACTAAACCCATAAGGGTAATACAGCAATTAATATATTATTATTATTATTATTATTATAATCAAATAGAAGCGCTAAACCACAGGGAATTAATATAATAAAAATACTAAAGAAAGGTGTTGTTGATTATTGGGTCACAGTTACACACACAGGCTCAACTTCCAGGAAAGCAGACACAATAACTGCACATTTTCATCCATGAAAAACATGTATCACATGATTAGTCTGACCAGCCTGGCATGGAAAGCCTCAATCAGTGGTGACCAAGGCATCAATGAACTCTACTAACACTTCTACAACAAAAAGCTGTAAGGAAGCTGGATTTGCCTAGACATAAGGTCACTCTGCCTTGTTGACACAGATGGGATATAACTTAGCCATTATATACATATGCTTTCTTTCCTGCATTAGTATTACATTTACACACTATTATTATTACAATCAAAAGAAGCGCTAAACCACAGGGGTTATACAGCCATTTACACACTAACCTTCCCTGTATATACATAAGGCACTCATGAAAATATAAGGGATGATCTAGAACAAGATAATTTACTGCAAGGCATTTTAAACTGCCTTAACTATACGTAGTTACCAAAAGTATAAGTCATAGGTTAAAGAAGGGTTGTTGAGGTGGTTTGGACATTTTAGAGATGATGAAGAAAAATAAAATGACTAGGAAGGAAGGGCATGGGTCATCTTAGGAAAGGTTTTGAGGAGGTAAAGGAGATTTCAAGGGACAGGAGCTTGAACATCCAACATACTTGTGTGAGAATGGTCGAGCCGACTTGAGTTCTGGAGGTAGAAAGTACATACTACAGTGCTTACACTCTCAAAGAGGGATGGGGTGTTACAAAATGACGCGATATCTATTAGAAATAGACATCTCCAGTGAACACTAGAAAGGATTGCCCTTCTAGCATCCAGCCTGTTACTGGGCTTTTGCAACAAAGTCAGTATCCTGGTCCAGTTATCCATTATAGTCAATAGCAGCATAGGATTACAACTGAGAGGGTACTAACAAAAGCAATGAATTTAATAAATTTATTAACAAAGTGTCTAGGGTATCAAAGTAAATAAATTTATATATAATCAGGATATTCATTAATATGTTAATTATGAGGTTAGCTCCTACACTTCTCTCATATATGTACAATATTATTGTGCTGAAGGCACATATATCTTAATGGCTCTTAAGTACCATCTGGTACAATGTCAGCAATTTACAATACTAGGATACTATATACAAATGTGTAGATGTGTGTGTATGTGTGCTCCAGGAAACTCGTTATGACTCAACTCGAACAGTGACCGACTGAACGTCTTCTCATAAGCTAGTTTCTCTAACAAACTAACAATCAGAACAGCTTGATTGAACAGTAAAATGACCAATTCGCCGAACAGCAATATAGCAAGCAACAGCAACACAGCGTCAGGAACAAGGAGATAGAATAACGACCCTAACTGGGGACCATCAGCAGATCCTCCAAAATAGTCATAAAATTCCCTTATTACTGAATCTAAGTTCAGCATAACCAATATCCCCGACTGCGACGATGCACAGATGCCTCAACGAATTAGGTCAAGAGCTATAGCTAGAGACCCGAGTTATCTCAGAGTATCACTGTGACACACAACCCAGTAAAACATCAAAATCACTAAGTCTAGACTATCCTCTGTGAACAGAGTTACACAGAGTCCAGAGAAGTATGTGTCGTCTCACCACTGAACACATACTCTGCCAAACAGAGTCTAAATGACGAGAAAACAAGCAGAGACAAGAGTGAGGTGTTGTCTCCTCGAGAGTCAGCAGGGAAGAGAGGAGTAAGGAGAAGCAGTCTCTAACTCAGGTGGGAACACGCCACCGACTGACTGCCCAGCTACTCTAGAAGCCGGCAGTATAACAAGCGAAGCGCTAGTTAGCGAAGTAGTTTGCCAACATACGGGCTGCTACTCGACACTCTCGAACAATGAGCACAATAGTGTAAATGGTACATCCTACCTAATAAAATAGCTAAGTCAAATAATAATATAAAGCAAGATATGAACGATTTAGCTATTATCGAAAATATCAGCAATATAAAATTATAGGAAATGGAAATATATACATAATAACACAATATAAATTGTGGCCCATTCTGGGGTCGCAATATGGGGATGTTGCAACTCAAAGGTCATTTCAACTGTAATGTTAGCACACTTTTGGTAAGAGACCAGAAGTGTGCTAACATTACAGTTGAAATGAATAACAGCAAATATATTACTTTTTTTTTTTTTTATCAACTTACCTCGGTGGGAGACAGCATCTTTAAAAAGATTAAGTCTTGCATCATTGTAATCTTCTGGAATAGTATATAACTCTTGACACAGGGACACAAGCTTTATCCCACTACATCAAAGACCCCAAGAGAAGGGGCAAATATTGAGTATTGGCTTGATAGAAAACCCAGTGTTATTAAAACCTGATGGAAATGAGGTTCCTTGATGCCAGTGAGGGGCTCTTGATCCAAGGAATTAAACCCTTCCTTGGATTGAACTTGACTGCCTATCATTCCCCCCATGTGCTGTATGACCCCTACAGGTTTAGTGCTCCCTCAATGAATGCAATATTATTATTATTACAATCAAATAGAAGCGCTAAACCACAGGGGTTATACAGCAATGAATGCAATAATAATAATAATAATACAGCCTCTCCTCATTATATTGTCATTTGGGGTCTAGAACAGAGTGATTTTATTTATATTATTCTTTATGGGAAAAATTGCTTTTGGTTGTCAAATCGACATCTGGACAAATTAAATTCGAAAACTGAGGTTCCACTGTACGGTGTTTCAGAAGTGTATTAAAAAAATTCATGGAAATTTATAATTTATTATTAAAATCAAAAGAAACATTACAGTATTTTCTCTCAGAGTATGTAGGTGCCATTCTTCGGATTTGCCAAAGAAATTACAATGTAAGCAAAAGTAATTACCTTGAACATAAAACTGCATTTATATATCTATATATGTACATAAATAAGATGACTAATGAACTGACAACCCTTATGTCATTTATATGACAAACTGCCAAGCAATTATTGACTTACACAACACAAATGATGTTTCTGCTGATACACAAAGACATGATATCTGTTTTCCATTCCATCTTTTTCTTGTATGTTTATTGTAAGATACAGGCATTTTGCATATCAACTCTAATGCACCTGTAATATTAATATATTATACAGTACATGCTTCAAATGTAGTCTCAGTATAAGATATGATGCCCCAGTGAAGTTCATGCAGCAGTTCAATTATGACAAACAACATAAGTTTATCTTATGTGATTTGAAGTATTACTTCAAATGAAGTTAAATGACTTAATAAAATCCCTTTCATCAGCCTTTTTTTGCATAAAATTTGACTTCTTAGTCTAGATTGCACAAACAAAACATAATACTGAACAAAAAATACAATGGGGAATCTGCTACTAACAGTTTGCCACACATCTGCTGCACCATACTACTGTACTATATATTATGACAGAGGTGGTATATACTAATGGAAAATGTACCTAACTGGAAAACAAGTTCAGCTTAGAAAAATTATCTTGATAATTTCTGAAAATTACACACTCAAATAAGTCATATATTACATTCATTGGGGAGCGCTAAACCCACAGGGGTCATACAGCGCAGGGAAAAATAGAGAAACTTTCAGGTTCGTTCCAATGGGATGGCAGGTGCAAAACCTTGAATCAAGAGCCCATCACTGATATCAAAGAAAATCCCTTGAGGGGCAAAGCAGTATCAGATAATATTGCAACTTAAGAAAGCAGCATCAGAAAATATTTAAACTTAAGAATGGTAGTGTGTGGAATGAACTGAACAATGACACAGTGGACGTGAACTCCATACAGGCGTTCATAGATATGACAGCTCTTTCACGTCAGTTGAATTAAAGTTATTATAATCAAGTCAAGTGCTAAACCCAAAGAGGTCATACAGTACTAATCCAATGTTAAGAGGTGGGACCAAGATCTAGAGCTCACTCCAATAAAGTCAGAGGTAAATAGTTAATTAAATACAGCATTTACTTTCTCAAGCTTAAGCAATTTCCCACTAAGGCACGGTGATCCAAAGAAAATACATTCACTCAGTGACAATCCTGTGCATAAGCAGCCTAGGATGCAAATCCCTGGTAAGGGACAACATAGCATACTTTCTTCTCAAGCAAACTCCAGTATTTCCACTAAGAGTAAAATACCCCTTTTTATATTTATCTGTTCGTGTGCAGTACACGTATTTTGGAATCTATCATTCCATTGCTATTTATAAAAGATTTATTTGTAGTTTTTCAAGACAATGTATTCCTATTTGAAGCTCAGAACAATAAGAGGAGGTGCTCTATGTTTTCAAGATTGTGTTCAATGTGTGTTTTTGCAGATAAAAGGCATGTGTTGCTGAGGGATATGGGGCATTTTTGCATGATCTCACCTAGGGCACCAAAAGTGCCAGGACTGCCACTGTATTCACCATCACTGACTCCCTAGTTCTCTTTTAAGAAGTGCATAGATATCATTATTTCATGAACAACAAGCAGTGAACTTAACCCAATTGACATCAAAATTAAAGTTTATTACATATTTATACACATCAACAAACATATAACCAAGACATTTATGGACACTATACTAATTAAACAATTACAATTTTATACCTCATATCAAATCCTTGCAACTGAAATACAAGACAGTAGTAATAATAATCCAAACAATGGTTAAATTTGATAAAAGATAAACAAAATATGGCATGTCCATATTTGCCTTTTCACACAGTCTTGGAAATTATTTATATTATGTGAATATTGTCCTAGGTAGTAGGTTGGTAGACAGCAGCCGCCCAGGGAGGTACTACCGTCCTGCCAAGTGAGTGTAAAACGAAAGCCTGTATTTGTTTTACATGATGGTAGGATTGCTGGTGTCTTTTTTCTGTCTCATAAACATGCATGATTTCAGGTATGTCTTGTTACTTCTACTTACACTTAGGTCACACTACACATTCATGTACAAGCATATATATATACACACCCCTCTGGGTTTTCTTCTATTTTCTTACTAGTTCTTGTTCATATTTCCTCTTATCTCCATGGGGAAGTGGAAGAGAATTCTTCCTCCGTAAGCCATGCGTGTCGTAAGAGGCGATTAAAATGCCGGGAGCAAGGGGCTAGTAACCCCTTCTTCTGTGTATATTACTAATTGTAAAAGGAGAAACTTTCGTTTTTCCTTTTGGGCCACCCCCGCCTTGGTGGGAAACGGCCGACGTGTTGAAAGAAGAAAGAAGAATATTGTAAGAAAATTTTAATGTTTAATACTAATTTTGCCATCATGAGGTATTATAAATTATATCTATCACAAAGAATATCCTATAAATAGTACTGTATACTGTATTTAATATGGTGTATCTTCAGTGTATTTTTATTTCAGCCTTTCTACATAATGTTAAATTATGTTTCTTCACTGCCCTTCATTTCTATAAAAAAATTATCATTATAATCAAAAGAAGCGCTAAACCACGAGGGTCTCTATAGAAAAAGAAAGTCTCTCTACATTCACATTATCATAATTGATCAATAAAAGACTGCTTTGTTATACATTTCTTCGAAGATATGATTAATATACATTGTTCAGGTAAATCCAAATTTAAAGAAGGCAATTAAAAAATAAGAGGTATGCAATTTTACATACATCTAATACGTATATGGGTTGGTAAACGGGCTATACTGTACATTATAATCGTGGTAAGACTAATTTCCCTTTTAAAGCCTTTTGGAATACAGTAGGATCCCCGTATCAGTGGTTTCAGTTATTCATGGTTTACTGTGGCCCAAAAATAACCCTTAATTTTGCTTAAAAATGGCCTCAAAGTGCAAAAGTAGTGATGGTGGAAGTTTTTTAAAGCCTAAGAGAAGCCATGAAGTGCTTCCCATCAGTGAAAAAGTGATAATTCTCCACTTATTGTGAATGATTTATCAATTAAACTTTATAATAGGGATGTATAGGTCTTATATATAGGGTTTGCTACTATCCGCAGTTTTGGTATCCATGTCAGGTCCTTGGAATGCATCCCCCGCGGATACGGGGTCATACTGTATATCCTCAAACAAAACAAAAAAAAAAAGCAGGAATTTTAAGACAACTAACCTGACATACAGGTTAATCAATCAAAAACTGTTGGAGCTTCAATTAGTCATGGCAAGTTTCAAAGAGATACTAGGTGTCTCCATAAGATGCCTGTGAGAGTTCTACGGGGGCCAATATATAGGCATGTAAACAAGTTTCTTTCAGCTGACAGTGATGGGAGAAAGTCATCCAGAATCACAGTAATGGCTCGATCAATATTGTTGTTCACCAATACAGACCAATGGCACTGCCAAGGGTCATGAATGCGTTAAGATGGGAAAACAAAAAAGGGCAAATCCTTATGGGATATAACCGAGAAAAAAAAATTTACTTAAAATAATTTGCTTGAATATTTGGAGTGATCCTAACCACAACTCAGCTGGTTTCAAAGTGCCATTTTCCTAAGTGTGGAACAAACTTAAGGCAAGGACCTACTGACACTTGAGATAAGTGATCATGTATGATACTTAGAATGTGTTGGTACATCTGTGGGGAATTTCACTACAGATGTACTCTTAATAAAGAAAAATCTTCTGTACAAGATTTACACCCATTTTTTTTTACCCATATCTTTTTCTAACTCACAGCTGTCTTCCACCATGGATAGTGTTTCTTCATATTTTTTAGATCACTCTACCTTGGTGGGAGATGGCCATTGTTAAAAAAAAAAAAAAAAAACATTTAAATGAAGTTTGCAAATACACAAACACTATTGAAAATGTTTCATATACAAACCCCCTCCAAATTTTAATATCAAATACCTAAGAGTAATGTTCAAAACACATGCTTAGAAAAATCTGCATGTTATATTATATTTCAGAGCTAGTATCCATCCCTCATTTGTGTAAATAATGAGAAGGATCAGAATTATTAAATTAGAAAATAATAAAATAAAAATAAAAAAGGGATCAGAGAAGAAAACAGAAATGGGGCAACTTCATACACGGGAATCAAGAATAGATATGGCAAGGCTCAAACAGGGTGGTATGAAGAGCTGGAGCTCATCCCTAGCAGACAGTAAAACCTTGATACAATGGATTTCAGATATAACGGACAAAACACTTGGTTGGACAAATGTTTGATGCAAAGGAAGAAGTCTGTTGCATTGAGATTTTTGTCTGTTAATGGTAGTGTGCATCCTGTACCCCCATACAACAGACTAGGGGCACTGCATTGAGATTTTGTCTATTAGCAGCACTAAAAGTGTTCACTGCATCGGGCATTTTGATACAACAGATTTTCGTTTATATCGACACTCCCTCCTCCATATTATTCCATTATACTGAGGTTTCACTACACTAAAGATAATTATGAAATAGGTAATCATGTAATCAAAATTGGTAATAATTATGAAAATCTTAGAGAGATTAGTGAGAAGCTTGAGAGTACAGTACATGGCAACCCAACCTTGGCTTAGTGAGTTTTAATTTGGCTGTGACCAGTCACTACTAGTAGTGGGAAGAGATAGTGCATTTACTTTTTTCTTACTTAATTTCTCTTAAGTAGCTATAAGACACTACTCTAGGGTTATATTAATTGCATTTTTGAAAGATGCAAGAACAGAGAAAGAAAAATACAAAAGCCCAACTTTCCAAAATGCTTGGCAATATATGACATCTTCAACAAGTAAACATTTGTGTTAGTAATGAACAAATAATAATAGTGACTGAAAAATACTACAGAAACATTCAGAGTACGAAACTCCATAGAAACACATTGAATGAATTTGTGTACTCCAGAGAAACTCAAGAAGTAAACAATTTACTCATTTATATAAGTTTCCTATACAGTATATATACAATATAATGAAATAAATACAAGTGTAAGAGTATATACATTTAAACCATCAGGCAATGGAGAGACTGTGGATATCACTGACAATTTTGAGGGCATCATAGCTGCCTGTCACACTAGTCATACCAAGATGACATAACAATGAAACAATTATATTGGCAGTTTCAGTGCTCAATCTTTACTATTCAAATAGAATTAGCAAATATGTAATTTTAGTGTTTGTTCTACACAGCCTTCTTGATATTCACAACACTTAAAGTGAGACTTTCCAATTACACTTTTGACTTAATCCACTAAAATTCTATACACACTTAAAAGTAAATACAATATGTCTGAAAAGTCTTGGAGTTACCACAGTCGAAGTTTTTCACTATAATGTACAAAATATTTGTCCAAGCTCTATACAAATGAAAAGACACAATGCTATAACATATTCCACCAAAATTATTACAAACCTTACTTTGAAACTGTATTGGGGGTAACAACACCTAAATGCAAAACTCAATTGTTGTCCAGGGTCAGGACAAACAGTGAAATTTCTTTACATTTATGATAGTGCTCTCAGGAAAATGTGAAGAAAAAAATGATCACATGAGGAATGTTGACCTGAGAACACAAACCACAACAAATCTATTAAACCTTCACTATGCCACAGCCTCAGGATACTCTTGAAACAATTGCTGAAAACTCGACCTTTCATAAATACACGACTCCAATGCAATCTTTATCGGGACATTTTGATCAAAGTAGAGCTTGATAAAGCTCTACATAGTGAAATGTTGGGGCAATAAAAGCTTGCTCTGCACTAATGTCTTGTCTGCATTAATGTCAACAAAATGCCTTTGTATTATAATTTCAGGTTACAAAACTTTAAACATTATTTAATATTTTAATCATACTAATGATCTGTAAACTTTATAGAAGTTAATATTAATATTTTAAAATAAAGTGAAGACTATTGTTGGCCGAATCTGATATAAATAATTAGTTAATACATAAACCAATTTCATTCTTTCGAGTAGCAGCTTTTCATGTTATAGATAAGCAAAGTGTGAGGCCAGAAGACAACAGTGACAAGTCTTGCACATGCCTAGTGAACAATGTTTGTCACACTCTGGTAGCAGGCAAGATCTAGTCTCTCTGAGCTAGGAATGCAGAATATTACCCCAAACCATACAATTGCATTAGTGATCCCTTTAGAGATTTGGTTTAATGCTAATTTTGACTAATTTTATATAAGCACACAGAAACAGTGCGTCTCAAGTATTGATAATTAATTTAGGCACTGAACGGCATCAAAGACTAAGCGCCACCACGGCCAGAAGCCGGGAAAGTGAATCAATTCCTCAATGTTTCGTTTTTGGGAATGTGTACTGTTTTCTGCATCTGTAAATTAGGTTCAGAGCCCCATAACAAAGTATGGTAACTTTAGCTTCATAGCTCTGATCTCTCTCACATAAGCATTTTTCTCCATTGTTTGAATTTGACACTCATTCTTCTCTGCCTCACAATGCCTCAAATGTATCTATGATAGCACTCATCATCACAGGTTTATTAATTATAAATTCCTAAGGGATAAACACTAAAGCCAAACAAAACTTTAAAGGCTGACAAAACAACTTGTATCATACTTTTAAAGTACCCTGGTACAATAAAATTACCAGGAAATAATATCTTAAGACTGCATTCTGTTCATAATGTTGTGGTTATTAAATCTTTCATTTTATGACATGCTTCCCAGGTTGTTATTTATATCATTCACAATACAAGATTAAAACAATTTAACAATTAAATATCTGTACAATGTGGCCATAAAATTGTTAACTCATAAGTGTTAATAAATCCTATTATGGAAAAAATGAGCCATAAATGAGGTTTATAATATAAAGGTTCTGACTAATTCCTTTATGAAAAGAAACTTCTACACTTTCCAAATTCTAAAAGGAAATCATAGTTGGTTAAAATTAGTCCTCAAGTTTATAGGAGCGGCTGTTGCGCCGTTTGTGGCTGGGAATAGACAGGGAAAGTATTTGGTGGTCCATTTGAGTGTTCAGGGGGTCCACTGGGGTGAGGAGCAGGCACTGGTCCATAATGACTAGATACAGGGAAATGTCCATAGCTTGGCATCAAACTGGCTCCTGATGCTTCATGGCTGAAATAGAGTTGAAAGTGCTATTTGCTAAAGCATAGAACATCTTTTCACATTAAATATATTGTAATCAAGGAGAATTTCAGCAAATAAATACAACAGTTTTTATGAAGGAAGAAGAACATAGCCAAGAGAGGATATAACTGGCAGTGGAAGAGGAGAAGAATTAAGGACAGAGACAGAGTACAACCCAGAGAAATGGCAGAATTTTTTTTTTAACTTGAAAAGTTAAATACAGTGGACCCTCGGTTAACGAAAAAAATTCATTGCAGAAGCCTGCTCAAGTGCCATTACCGAACAAATTTACGTCCTTAAGAAATAATGTCATGTAGGTTAGTCTATTTCAGACCCCCAAAACTACACTTCCACAAGAACTTACCAAATTATACTTACATAATTGCACGATTTCCGGGGTATTCGTTAACCGAGGGTCCACTGTACTGGAAACACAAATAACCCGAGAAAAAGAAACTTATAACGACATTTCAATCTGACTTGGACCATTAACTAGTCACACAAGTCGAACCAAAACGTCATAAGTTTCCATCTCCTATGTGTGGTTTATCTTTGTATTGTTCCAGTCACGGTATTGTGCCTTTTTTGTTCTTTAAGGAAAGAATACCATGTTGCGTAAGATTTGTTGAAAACTATGGATACAAAATATAAAATTAAACAGCCTTAAGTAAATGACCACATGCCAATTACCAGCTGATTTTACTCACCTATTTGGAGGTATCTGCTGGAAATCTGCAGGTGGAGGAATAGCTTGCCCAAGTGGTGGCTGTGGACCTGGCATGGAAGGACCATGAGCTGCTTGATTGTGTAAAGGTTGGTTGGGTCTAGGCATGGAACCCATTTGTTGCTGGGATGGAGGAGCTGGTGCTGCCCCAGGCATAGAAGACGGAGGCATGTTTTGAAAAGAGACTGGCCCTATTGGGGCACCAGGTGGAGGAGGGCCCATGTAAGATACAAACTGACCAGGTCCTCCATACATCTGGAAAACATTATTATACTAAAAAAGTGCTAAACAAGTCTGAAAAACAACATTCATGCTCCAGTACGTACTTGAAATAACCTTACAAATAAAAAAGTACCAATGTGACCATAAATATTTGATTAAGGTTGGATACTGGTACTGTCTCTGATTTAAAAAAAGATAAAGCTCCAGATCCAGTTTTTTTTTTTAAACACATCAGCCATCTCTCACTAAGGAAGGGTGCCCCCAAAAAAAAAAAAGAAAAAATAATGGTTTAAGTAAAATGGTTTAGGTTTATCAGCAAGATGATTCTTTTTTTTTTCTTTTTTTCAACAAGTCAGCCGTCTCCCACCGAGGCAGGGCAACCCAAAAGAAAGAAAATCCCCAAAAAGAAAATACTTTCATCATCATTCAACACTTTCACCACACTCATACATAATCACTGTCTTTGCAGAGGCGCTCAGATACGACAGCTGAGAATAAGTCCCTTCCAGCTGTCACTATCCCAGATATTTTACTTGCTGAAAGATGACCCAATGCATATATCCACTGTCCTCTTCATTTTTTATAAGACAAAGAATATGTAATGAAATTTAATAAATAAAATGACAATGGAAATTTGGGAAAAACTGTGGTCTTTATTTATATTTTAATATCTTTGATATACCTATGAAGAGTTTCAAGAGTTTATCTACTCTCTGAGTCCGGCCATGGGCCAGGCTCGTCTGGTGCTTGCCTGGTCAACCAGGCTGTTGCCCCACATATCCATCACAGCTTGGGTGATTTGGCACCTGGTGAAGATACTTGTCCAGTTTCCTCTTGAAGGCTTCTACACTGGTTCCAGCCGTGTTTCGGATATCTTCTGGTAAGATGTTGAATAGTCTGGGACCCCGGATGTTAATACAGTGCTCCCGTATTGTCCCCACCGCACCCCTGCTCCTCACTGGGTTTATTTTACACTTCCTCCCATATCTCTCACTCCAGTATGTTGTTATGGTAGTGTGCAGATTTGGGACCAGGCCCTCCAGTACTTTCCAGGTATATATTATCATGTATCTCTCTCTCCTCCGCTCCAATGAGTACATGTTCAAGACTTGAAGGCGTTCCCAATAATTTAGATGTTTCAATGGCTCAATGTGAGCTATAAACGATCTCTGAATTTGTTCCAGCTCTGATATTTCTCTTGCCCTGAACAGGGCCGTCAGCACTGAGCAGTATTCTAAGTGAGGGAGCACTAGCGATTTGAAGAGTGTCACCATCGGCATTATTTCCCTTGTTTTGAAAGTTCTCGATACCCACCCCGTCATCTTCCTGGCTGTTGAGATCTTTGTCTTGCTATGGTCTTTAAAAGACAGATCAGCAGACATAATTATTCCCAAGTTCTTTACGCGTTCCTTTCGTTCTATGTGGTGACCCTCTTGCGTTTTGTATACTATAGTGTTCCTTTTGAGTTCTTCATTTTTTCCATACCTAAGCAGCTGAAACTTATCACCATTGAACGTCATGTTGTTCTCCACTCCCCACTGGAAGACCCTGCTTATGTCTTCCTGTAATTTTTCAGTGTCCTCTACCGTAGTGACTTTCATGCTTATTTTAGTGTCATCTGCAAATAATGATACAAAAGTGTGCTGGGTGTTTTTATCTATGTCTGCTATGAGGATGAGAAACAGCAGAGGTGCCAGGACAGTGCCTTGGGGCACTGAGCTTTTGACCTCGCTGATGCTGGATCTAGCCCTGTTCACTACTACTTTTTGTGTTCTGTGTGTTAGGAACTCAAAAATCCATCTGCCTACCTTCCCCGTAATCCCTATGGCCCTCATTTTGTGCGCTATCACTCCATGATCGCATTTGTCAAACGCCTTTGCAAAATCTGTGTAAATCACATCTGCGTTTTGGTCGTCTTCCATGAGGAAGGATTAAGTCTGTAAGAATCATACAGCTACTGGGAAATGATCAGGTTTGAGAAAGTAATGTAACTTCCAATTCTTTGAGCAAAAAGCCCTTTACCAGCATCAAGGAACCCCTTTGAAAGGATTGTAACCTGTAGCTGCAGGATTAACATCTGGAAGATAGTAGTGTTGAGGAACCAAGAGTGGAACAGTACTAAGCCACATCCAGAGACCGACCCACTCTACATGTGACTGTTATAATGCACTTCCTACTAAAGTATACAAGTGCTCCTCGACTTACAAAGAGGTTGTATTCCGAAGAACCCATCACAAGTTGAAAATATCGTAAGTCGAAAATGAATACGATATGATAAGTAAATAGTAAATAACTACTGTAACTGAATAAGTAAATAAGCAAATAATTATTGTAACTAATTAAATTCTAGACTAAATACCAGAAGCAGGAGACACAATTGGAAAAATTTGGTTAAATGCAAAAAAAAATGTTTGATGACTACTGAGTGTGCACTGCTATTGCGCCATCGTCAAGTTGAACCACTGTAATGTAAGGAGCACCTGTACTTTAAAACCAGATAAGGTGGTGTACCTGCGGTGGTATGCCTGGTGTTGGCGACTGAGCATAGCCAGGCATCTGCCCTGGGTTCTTCGGTACATAGTACCCACCCAGCGTGGGTGGCATATCACGCATAAGCTGAAACAGTTTTTTAACAAATTACGTACATATTAAACTGAATATGTGCAAAATATAATACAAAAAATAAAAATACTGAATAAACTTTTTTTTTTTAACAAACTGGCTGCATTCATTTTAATCCCATTTCAGAGTTCTACCTTATATTTATAAACAAAGCCAACTATGAAAGAAAAATATAAAGTTCTTAGTAAATAGTTATAGAATACTTAAATAGAATTCAATAGGAGGTAATATTTTTGAATATTATTATTCCTTATTCTATACATATATCCTAACATCAAATACTGTATGTTATTCAGATTCCCCATCCCTAGTACATATACTCTAAATCTTCATTTTTTCATGTTCATGTCACAGCAGATTTTCACATCTACATATATTGTTGGAACCATCCTTCAAGAAACAATTCAGTTGCATCTGTTCTTGTCTTCTTTCCAACTAGAGATTTTGCTGCATCAGTAACATAACAATCAACTTCACTTGTAACATGAATTTTTATTATTATTATTATTATTATTATTATTATTATTATTACTGTATTATTCTTTCAACAAACCGGCCGTATCCCACAGAGGTAAGGTGACCCAAAAAGAAAAATGACAGATTCTCTTTTTAACTTTAGTAATGTATACAGAAGGGGTTACTAGCCCCTTGCTCCCAGCATGTTAGTCACCTCTTACGACACGCATGGCTTTCGGGGGAAGAGTTCTGTTCCACTTCCCCATGCTCTAATATATAAAACTGTATTGCATTTGCAACTAAAGCTTTGATATGCATATTTTTTTTTTAACACATCAGCCATTTCCCACCAAGGCAGGGTGACCCAAAAAAGAAGAAACGCTTTCATCATCACTCACTCCATCATTGTCTTGCCAGAGGCATGCTGAAACTACAGTTTAAAAACTGCAACATATCTCCACCCCTCCTTCAGAGGGCAGGCACTGTACTTTCCACCTCCAAGACTCAAGTTCAGCTAACCAGTTTCCCTGAAACCCTTCATAAATGTTACCTTGCATATTTTTTCAATTACAGTAATACATGAAAGGTATGCTTGCATAAAGCATAACTATAAACGTACTTGGTGATACAAGCCAAGAGCATCCACTAAATCAGTACTGATTCGGGCTAGCAGTGCATGTTTACGGTCAATTTGCTCAAGTTCAGCATCAATCGTTGGAGCCATGGCATTCACTTGCTCTGAAACAAGATAAGATTATTCTGTAAAGCTCACCCTATAGGTGAGATCCCCTCCCATGTGGCTTCAAAAAGTAATTCTCTCATTTTTTAATAAGAATTTAATGTTACTAAAATTAGCTACTAGTCATCATGTGACTACCCTGAGACAGCTATGTCTAATGTAAAACGAAGAGCACATGTAATTTGCAAAAATTAAGACAACTGCTAAAATTTAGGTATTATCCAATCATTGTCTAATGCCACTGAATCTGGATTTTGGTGAATTGTCTCGAAGCATATACTGTGCTTTAGGCTAATGCCACTTTGTTATTAGCAAATTTGGTTATCTGAAATCTGGAGAGTGTCACAATGTAAATTATCATTTGTTTTAGATCTAGATCCCTACTTTAATCAGATTCCCAATAAGAAATCCAAGTACATACTACTAGCAAAACTTACCCTCAAGAAAAGTAAGTTCCTGAGGATCAGGTCGTTCTCCAGTGGGATCAGCTTCATGCAAGACATGGAGCAGTCTGTCAATCTTTTCTTCGTCTATTTCCCCAGTTATTTCTGCAGATTCTAGATTATCTTCACCACCTGCCCCTTCCACTTCGGTAACCTCTACACATTCTGAGAATGACACTCTCTTCCCACTCTCTGTTCCTGAGGATTAGGGAAAAAATTACATCTCCCAATGAGGCAGTGCAACCCAAAAAAGAATCACTTCCAATGACATACTATTATTAAATCTTAAATTTGTTACACTTACTTGATGGTTCTGATTCGACATTAAGATCCAAGGTAACAAAGTTAGCAGGGAAAAGGCCTTCGCCTCTATGATTTGTTCCTTTCCACCAATTGCGGTCACTGCTATCCTGAACTAGAACTGAAAATAGAATAAAAACTTTTATTATAACATTTTGTTTTTAACACATTGGCCATTTCCCACCAAGGCAGGGTGACCCACAAAGAAAGAAAAACACACACAAAAAAGAAAAAAGCTTTTGTCATCATTCAACACTTTCACCATCACTCATACATAATCACTGTCTTTGCAGAGGCGCTCAGATATGACAGTTTATATGTCCCTCCAAACTGCCAATATCCCAAACCCATCCTTTAAAAGTGCAGGTGTTGTACTTCCCACCTCCAGGAGTGAAGTCCGGCTAACTGGTTTTCCTGAATATCTTAACAAAATATTACCCTTCTCACACTTACAGCTCACCAGGTCTCAAAACAGAATATATAAAGTAAAAAAATTAAGAGAACTATGCCTACGATCCCAAAACTAAAATATTTGATTAAAGTACTCTACCTATCTCTCCGGCTTTAAAGGTGAGTTCATTGTCTTCAGCTGCTTCAAAATCATAGAGTGCCCTAGCTTTCTGATGTTCCTTGGCTGGAGGTGAAGTGCTGGTAATGGTAGAATCAGTGTCAGCATTCAGGGCAGCTGTAGCGGATGAGTAGAGACTGCTGGAAGCTGGGCAAGAAGACTGCTGTGAGCTAGGAGTGCCATTTCCTCCAGATTCTTGAAGGGACAACTGAATGGCTCGAGCAATGTCGTCCTCTTCTTGTTTACTGTGTACCACGTTAGGGTCTGCACTAAACTTTGTTGTTGTTTTCTTGGGCTGGAATAAAAATGTCACTAATTAATTGAGAAAATTTACACATTGGTGTATACTGTTCTTTTTTTTTTAAATAACAAATATGTACTGAAAAGAAGCTACTTCTGTTTTACATTTTATTTATCAACGAATATGCCTGAATTAGACCAATGTCATTTATGAAGAAGCTTTAATAATTTTAAATATCTTGTATATGTCTAGTCAGCATTAAGTGGTCCAATATCAGACTGCTCAATGAACACAGTGAACAAGGAAGAAGCACATTTGGCTAGGAGATGCAAATATTTTTTTTTTTTTTATTAACACATCGGCCGATTCCCACCAAGGCAGGGTGGCCCGAAAAAGAAAAACTTTCATCATCATTCACTCCATCACTGTCTTGCCAGAAGGGTGCTTTACACTACAGTTATAAAACTGCAACATTAACACCCCTCCTTTAGAGTGCCGGCACTGTACTTCCCATCTCCAGAACTCAAGTCCGGCCTGCCGGTTTCCCTGAATCCCTTCATAAATGTTACTTTGCTCACACTCCAACAGCACGTCAAGTATTAAAAACCATATGCCTCCATTCACTCCTATCAAATACGCTCACACATGCTTGCTGGAAGTCCAAGCCCCTCGCACACAAAACTTCCTTTACCCCCTCCCTCCAACCTTTCCTAGGCCGACCCCTACCCCGCCTTCCCTCCACTACAGATTTATACACTCTCGAAGTCACTCTGTCTCGTTCCATTCTCTCTACATGTCCAAACCACCTCAACAACCCCTCCTCAGCTCTGGACAATCGTTTTGGTAATCCCGCACCTCCTCCTAATTTCCAAACTCCGAATTCTCTGCATTATATTCACACCACACATTGACCTCAGACATGACATCTCCACTGCCTCCAGCCTTCTCCTCGTTGCAACATTCATCACCCATGCTTCACACCCATATAAGAGCGTTGGTATAACTATACTCTCATACATTCCCTCTTTACTTCCATGGACAAGGTTCTTTGTCTCCACAGACTCCGAAGTGCTCCACTCACCCTTTTCCCCTCATCAATTCTATGATTCACCTCATCCTTCATAGACCCATCCGCCGACATGTCCACTCCCAAATATCTGAATACATTCACCTCCTCCATACTCTCTCCCTCCAATCTGATATCCAATCTTTCGTCACCTATTCTTTTTGTTATCCTCATCACCTTACTCTTTCCTATATTCACTTTCAATTTTCTTCTTTTACACACCCTACCAAATTCATCCACCAACCTCTGCAGCTTCTCTTCAGAATCTCCCAAAAGCACAGTGTCATCAGCAAAAGCAACTGTGACAACTCCCACTTTGTATTTGCTTCTTTATCTTTTAGCCCAACACCTCTTGCCAAGACCCTCGCATTCACTTCTCTTACAACCCCATCTATAAATATATTGAACAACCACGGTGACATCACACATCCTTGTCTAAGGCCCACTTTTACTGGGAAATAGTCCCCTTCCCTCCTACACACTCTAACCTGAGCCTCACTATCCTCATAAAAACTCTTCACTGCTTTCAGTAACCTTCCTCCTATTCCATACACCTGCAACATCTGCCACATTGCCCCCTATCTACCCTATCATACGCCTTTTCCAAATCCATAAATGCCACAAAAACATCTTTACCCTTATCCAAATACTGTTCACCTATATGTTTCACTGTAAACACTTGGTCTACACACCCCTACCTTTCCTAAAGCCCCCTTGTTCATCTGCTATCCTGCTTTCTGTTTTACTCTTAATTCTTTCAATAATAACTCTACCATACACTTTACCAGGTACACTCAACAGACTTATTCCCCTATAATTTTTGCACTCTCTTTTGTCCCCTTTGCCTTTATACAAAGGAACAATACACGCTCTCTGCCAATCCCTAGGTACCTTACCCTCTTCCATACATTTATTAAATAATAGCACCAACCACTCTAAAATTATATCCCCACCTGCTTTTAACATTTCTATCTTTATCCCATCAATCCCAGCTGCCTTACCCCTTTCATTCTACCCACTGCCTCACGAACTTCCCTACACCCACAACTGGCTCTTCCACACTCCTACAAGATGTTATTCCTCCTTGCCCTACACACGAAATCACAGCTTCCCTGTCTTCATCAACATTTAACAAATCCTCAAAATATTCTCTCCATCTTCCCGATACCTCTAACTCTCCATTTAATAACTCTCCTCTCCTATTTTTAACTGTCAAATCCATTTGTTCTCTAGGCTTCCTCAACTTATTAATCTCATTCCAAAACTTTTTCTTATTTTCAACAAAATTTGCTGATAACATCTCACCCACTCTCTCATCTGCTCTCTTTTACATTGCTTCACCACTCTTTTAACCTCTCTTTTCTCTCCATATACTCTTCCCTCCTTGCATCACTTCTACTTTGTAAAAACCTCTCATATGCTAACTTTTTCTCCCTTACTACTCTCTTTACATCATCATTCCACCAATCGCTCCTCTTCCCTCCCGCACCCACTCGCCTGTAACCACAAACTTCTGCTGAACACTCTAACACTACATTTTTAAATCTACCCCATACATTTTCGACCCCATTGCCTACACTCTCACTAGCCCATCTATCCTCCAATAGTTGTTTATATCTTACCCTAACTGCCTCCTCTTTTAGTTTATAAACCTTCACCTCTCTTTTACTTACTGATTCTATTTTCCTTGTATCCCATCTACCTTTTACTCCCACTGTAGCTATAACTAAAAAGTGATCTGATATATCTGTAGCCCCTCTATAAACATGTACATCCTGAAGTCTACTCAACAGTCTTTTATCTACCAATACATATCTAGGAGTAATGTGCAAAAACGTTGAACTACAACCGAGGTTTTAGTACAGTTGGCACAACAGTTCAGAAGAAACACACTCAGGACGCTCGACCTGGTTCGTAGCCAATAAACTGCTTGCAGGACCCAGTTAAGGGTGAAATAATCCACACTTAATGCTTTGTGTGGGTGGATGCACGTGGTTAAGGCGTCTGCTTAGCGTGGGTGGTGGGGGGTGGTGGCGGGTAGGGTTAGCCCACACTGTTTCCCGCGTGCGCCTGTGGCTTACGCCGTTTACATGAACTTAACCCAGGGTGGCTTGAAAACCCAGGAATACCACGGGGGTGTTATTGTACACAGAACAGCAATACACTGGAGTACAAGGTGGTATAAATGCTTGGACTCACGTGGCTTACTTCTCAGACAGCAGAGTGGCTTGCTGGCTTAGTAGAATATTTTCACACAGATTGACTGGCTTGGAATCTTGTGACAAACTAGCACAGCAAGGTAGAAGCTGGCTTAAGCCTAGGCTGACGTAGCTGGTGGTGGCTTTACTGGCTTGAATGGGACTCTCCCCTCACTGGCTTACTCGTACAGAATTTGCAAAACCCGGGTCAACCCCTCGTAGGTTTCAGCAAAATTAACAAGTAAGGCACTTAGCTGACCAGGAGATACTGTAGATATGTAGACTTCTTTGATGTAGGAGCTGGTAACGTGGTCGGTCTGGAGGCTGTTTGCTTGCTTGAAGTCTATCTCTCTATAACATCGTAATCGATAAAAATTACGGCACACCGCTGCTCACCACTTGTCGTGTGGGTCTTGGGAGAGATATATAGGAGGTCAAAGATACTCCTTGTTGGATGGTTACGGTATAATTACAGTAATTAGAGGAGAGTCCAGCACACCTTCTGTCTCGCCTGTAGGTCCAACGTTAGTGAGGCAGTCTGCCTAAGATAGGCTGTGCACATGCGCTGAGCCTCTGACGTCAGCGGGTACCGTGACGTCACACGCAAAGGGACCAGCTTTATAAAGATACACTAAACAAGTGTATATATGATACTGACACGACACATAGTCCAACAAACTACTGTCATTACGCCCTACATCATATCTTGTATACTTATTTATCCTCTTTTTCTTAAAATATGTATTACCTATAACTAAACCCCTTTCTATACAAAGTTCAATCAAAGGGCTCCCATTATCATTTACACCTGGCACCCCAAACTTACCTACTACACCCTCTCTGCATGTTTCTCCCACTTTAGCATTTAGGTCCCCTACCACAATTACTCTCTCATTTGGTTCAAAAGTTCCTATACATTCGCTTAACATCTCCCAAAATCTCTCTCTCTCCTCTACACTCCTCTCTTCTCCAGGTGCATACACGCTTATTATGACCCACTTTTCGCATCCGACCCTTATTTTAATCCACATAATCCTTGAATTTACACATTTATATTCCCTCTTTTCCTTCCATAACTGATCCTTCAACATTATTGCTACCCCTTCCTTAGCTCTAACTCTCTCAGATAATCCTGACTTAATCCCATTTATTTCTCCCCACTGAAACTCGCCTACCCCCTTCAGCTTTGTTTCGCTTAGGGCCAGGACATCCAACTTCTTTTCATTCATAACATCGGCAATCATCTCTTTCTTATCATCCGCACTACATCCACGCACATTCAGACAACCCAATTTTATAAAGTTTTTCTTCTTCTCGTTTTTAGTAGATTTGTACAGGAGAAGGGGTTACTAGCCCATTGCTCCCGGCATCTTAGTCGCCTCATACGACACGCATGGCTTACGGAGGAAAGATTCTTTTCCACTTCCCCATGGACAATAGAGTAAATAAAAAGAACAAGAGCTATTAAGAAAAAGAAGAAAAACCTAGATGTGTGTATGTATATATATGCATGTGTATGCCAGTGTAGTGTGACCTAAAGTGTAAGTAGAAGTAGCTAGATATACCTGTTATCCAGCGTGTTTATGAGACAGAAAAAAGACACCAGCAATCCTACCATCATGTAAAACAGTTTCAGGTTTCTGTTTCACAGTCACCTGGCAGGACGGTAGTACCTCCCTTTCAAGTCTGAATATCACATGATTTATGTGTTTCAAATTCCATGACAGATCTAAACAGCATGCTAAAATAAAGATTTCAATAGCACAAAATGCTTAATTGAAAAGTGTATACAGTATAGCATACTGTGATACAAATTCAAACAAAATACAAGAAGGAAGCACAGATATTACCGAATCTGACTGCACACTGAAGTCATAACCATCTTGCTTAAGCTTATTGTAGAGTGCTGGAATTAGACCCAGTTGAGGGTCACCTTTAAATTCACCTTCAGCCCATTTCTTTAAACTTTCTCGGAGTCTCTCAGAAACCTGATAAGAAAGAAAAAACTGTTTATCTACTTAGCAATGGAAGCAATTACCCATACTTTACACTATCATAAAACAATGAAAAAAAAAGAAACTAAATAAGTAGAGTACTAAAGCAAAATCACAGAAAATCTAAATTGCAAAGGACACTAATTTAAAGTAAAAAAAAAAATCATATACAGTGGACTCCCGGAGTTCGAGAGCGTCGGAGTTCGTGAAAATTGGTGTTCATGATGTTTTTTTCGCGAAAATCTTGGTTCGGTGTTCGCGAATCCGCTCGGAGTTCATGATTCGTCCCAGACGCGTACGCATGGCCTGAGCGGGCCCGGGCACTCCATTCAGCGTCAGTGTGCTATTGTTTACCAGCGAGCAACCGCCACCCACGCATTCATACCATATACAGTGGTACCCCAGTTTACGATATTTTTTCGTTCCAGAATGTGCTGTTCAAGTGCCATTACCAAACGAATTTATCCCCATAAGGAATAATGTAAAATAGACTAGTCCTTTTAGATCCCCAAAAATATACTTACAAAAGCATTTAAAAAAATAAACTTCCATAAAAGGGCGAGTTTGGAGACCATCGTAAACCGGGGTACCACTGTATATTATCATTATTCCAGTGTTTTTAGTGCTTGCAACTGCTAAATAAGCCACAATAGGCCCCAAGAAAGCTCCTAGTCCCAGGCCTGTGGTAAAGAATGTCAGAAATACAGTAGAATTGAAGGAGATCATTGCAAAATATGAAAGTGGAGTTCGTGTGCCTGAGCTGGCCAGGCAGTATGGCAAAGCCCATTCAACCATCACTTCCATTGTGGCCAAGGGAAAGGAACTCAAGAATGCTGTTGTTGTGAAAGGTGCAAGTATGGTCACAAAACAGAGATCTCAAGTGCTGGAAGAATTGGAGAGGTTATTGTTGGTGTGGATCAACGAGAAACAATTAGCAGGAGATAGTGTTACCAGGCGATAATATCTGAAAAAGCAAGGCAGTTGCATGATGATCTCGTCAAGAAAATGCCTGCAACGAGTGCTGAAGTGAACGAATTTAAAGCCAGCAAAGGCTGGTTTGACAGATTTAAGAAGCGTAGTGGCATACATAGTGTGATAAGGCATGGTGAGGCAGCCAGTTCTGACAAAAGTGCGGCTGAAAATTACGTGAATGAATTCAAGGGGTACATAGAGGCTGAACAATTCAAACCCCAACAAGTGTTCAATTGTGACGAAACAGGCCTGTTTTCGAAGAAAATGCCAAACAGGACCTTCATTACACAGGAGGAAAAGGCACTGCCAGGACACAAGCCTATGAAAGACAGACTAACTCTCATGTGTGTTAATGCTAGCGGGGATTTTAAAGTGAAGCCTTTAGTGGTGTATCACTCTGAAAATCCCCGAGCGTTTAAGAGATGCAGTGTCGCCAAGGCTAATTTATGTGTGATGTGGAAGTCTAACAATAAAGCATGGGTCACTAGGGAAATTTTCTTTGACTGGTTCCATGAAGTGTTTGGCTACAGTGTGAAGAAATATCTCGAGGAAAATAATTTGCCACTTAAGTGCCTCCTGATAATGGACAATGCTCCTTGTCATCCTCCAGACTTGGAAGAGCAAATTGTGCAGGACTTTAAGTTCATCAAAGTGAAGTTCTTGCCCCCTAATACCACTCCTCTCCTCCAGCCCATGGACCAGCAGGTCATTTCAAACTTTAAAAAACTCTACACCAAAGCAATGTTTCAAAAGTGCTTTGAAGTGACCACAGACATTAATTTGACCCTAAAAGAATTTTGGAAAGATCATTTCAATATCCTGCATTGTGTAAACCTTATAGGTATGGCTTGGAAGGGAGTGACTACCATGACTTTGAACTCTGCCTGGAAAAAATTGTGGCCAGACTGTGTCCCAGAGAGGGATTTTGAAGGTTTTGGGGATGAGCCTCAGAACCCTGAGCCTGAGCCTGTTGTGGAAGACATTGTGGCACTGGGCAAGTCCATGGGGTTGAATGTTAGTACCGAGGATGTGGAACAGTTGGTGGAGGAGGACAATGAAGAGATAACCACTGAATATCTGCAAGAGCTTCAACAGCAACAGCAACAACAGACCACAGTTCAGGAAAATGGTTCAAAGGAGGAGGAGGAACAGAGATGGAGGAAGTTGCCTTCTTCAAGGATTAGGGAGATCTGTGCCAAATGGACTGATGTGCAAGGCTTTATGGATGAATATCACCCTAACATAGCTGTTGCAGGCCGTGCTGGCAACCTGTACAATGACAATGTGGAGTCCCATTTCAGGGATGTTTTAAAGAAACACCAGACACAGAGCTCCCTGGACAGATTTTTTGTGAGAGAAAGTTCCAGTGACTCTCAACCTGGTCCTAGTGGCATTAAAAGAAAAAGGCCAGTAACCCCAAAAAAGAACTTGGTACCTACAGTGTTAATGGAAGGGGATTTCCCTTCCAAACACTAGCAACTCCTCCATCCTCTCCCCTCCTCCCGTCTTCCACACATCAACAACTCTTCAATAAAGGTAAGTGACATGTTATTGTACTACATACATAGTTCATTTTTATTTCTCATCGTTTTCTGTGTAATTTAATGTATATTTGTTGTACAAAACTATTTTATTTTAATACTCTTGGGGGTCTGGAACGGATTAATTATATTTCCATTATTTCTTATGGGGAAAATAGATTCGGAGTTTGTGATATTCGGTGTTAACCGGGCCCTCTGGAACGGATTAATCACGAACTCCGGGGGTTCACTGTACGTATTTATTAAGCATCTAAGAATAAAATAATTTAGTTTTTTGTAGCAAGCATCCTACCTCACACACACTCACCAACCACCTCAGATACTCTTACAGTAAAAGGTGCAAATGTTATCACAGCAGCAATTCAGCTACCATCACCACAGGAAAAACAGCAACCACCACCACAACTGCAGCAAACACTGCAGCTGCTACCATCACAGCAACAACTGTAGCTACCACTTCCAACACATCCACAGTAAAAATCCCAGTCATTAAAATTTTCCTCTCCAAAGTACAACTTATTTGTAAAATATAAACACCAGCCATTGCCACAGGAAAAACTTCAAGCAACACCACAAGCAATAGCTGTAGATGCCACCTCCAACACCTTCACAATGGAAAAACTCCAGCTACTAAAATTTCCTCTCCTAAGTGTGGGTTATATGTGAAATATGAAGTCCAGCCACTACCACAGGAACAACTGTAGCCACAACTTCAGTCTCCACCATCGCAACCCACCTCAGCCACCACCACCACTGCAGGAATAGTGTCATACAGGACAACAGAAATTGCCGTCTCTCTGATGAGTTGGATCCACATAATCCTCCAGGAGAATCATTTTGGCTGTAATATCTCCACCCACACCATCATCCTCATCTCCATCATTACAAGGAGTACTGGAACACCTTTACCTCATCATCAACCTCAAAATATAATAATGTTTGCCTGCACCCAACATTTAAATGTAACACAAAGCACTCCAGTAACTTTTTTCCAAAATTTACCACATACAGTGTAGTATATGCAAACCCACCAAGATAAAAAACAAAATATGATGTACATAATTCAACAATTAGGTGCCCTATGACATGAACACTCTAATCATTAGAGAAAAAAAGAACTATGACACAACCCTGTAATCATAAACACACTACATAAACTATAACACAGTGTACCATAATCATTCAAACTCGTGCAGTATTTACCTTATGATGAGTTCGTGTACTGGTGAGATGTTTCCGAAGTTCTTGCTCAAAGTCTCTACTTGCTACTTCTAGGAGAAATTTGCGGCCACAGTTGTTGATACATGCATCTAGAAGCTAAGAGGTAATCTTAATTTAATATTTCTTCATACACTGTACATTAAAATTGTCCTAATTGTTATTATTATATCTGGAAAGCTCTAAATTTATAGGGGTCATTCAGCATCTGAGGAACGGAAGGTAATCAGATTAGATCCAAGGGGAGAGCAGCTCAAACTCCTTGGATTAAGAGCTCTTCACCAGAACCAAGGCCCATTGCCACAATAAAATGTCACATTAGTGGCATGTGTCCTTTTTATCTAACATTTTGTAGGTAATCCTATTATTATTACCTTTTAAGTTCATTGTTGCATCATAAACTAAAACTACAGTATGTACTGCACAATATAATGACATGCCTGCAAATAGTATTATACTTACTGTTATTGCCTGTAAAACAATCCTGGGGTTCTCTGAATTAAGTCTTTTTGCTACAGACTTGATACAATCTCTTGGACCAACATTATTTTCTTTAACACGATCACATATGTCCATTATCTGTGTCCAGTCCTCACTTGTGTTCTTCTCACTTGTAGCCTTTTCTGAAAAAGAAAAAACAAGTGAATCTAAGCCATGCTCACAATGGGTACTATATAATGATGTTAGGTTAGGTAAGGTTTGTCAGGAAACAGGACAAGTGTTTCCTGATGCAGGAATTAGTCATACAATGCCCACAGCTGGAGCTTCTTTTGACTACCGCCCACAGGATGGGTATGGGGTGCATAATAAAGATATCAAACTAAAAAAGCTGGAGCTTTTGGCCATCTGACCTTTAAAAATTATGGTTATGATATAACCATTAGATTGGATACATTGGTGTTGATGTTACCTAAATCAGGATGAATCACTTGGATTTTTTTTATTTTAGCTTTTAGTGATTATAAATACCACACATATTTCATATACATTCACAGAAAAAAATATCAGTCTTCACAGAACAGCATTAACTATTTTCCTTTCCAAGTATTGAAAGGATATATTACTGGCAAGAAATTCTATGATTGGTACCCTGATTGCTGCTGGGGAAATAATAAATACAGTGGTACCTCGAGTTACGATATTTTTTCGTTCGAGAATGCTGTTCAAGTGCCATTACCAAACAAATTTATCCCCATAAGGAATAATGTAAAATAGACTAGTCCTTTTACACCCCCAAAAATATATGTACTTACAAAAGCATTTAAAAAAATAAACTTACATAAAAGGGCGATTTTGGGGACCATCGTTACTTGAGGTACCACTGTACTGTAGTACTGAACATACAGTGTATTTGTTTATATAATATAAATGTAAGGTAAGGTTAGGTAAGTAGGTATGTGAGTAGGTATGTAGATAGGTATGTATGCATGTAGGTAGATAGGTATGTATGCATGATGTAGGTAGATAGGTATGTATTCATGATGTAGGTAGATAGGTATGTATGCATGATGTAGGTAGATAGGTATGTATGCATGATGTAGGTAGATAGGTATGTATGCATGATGTAGGTAGATAGGTATGTATGCATGATGTAGGTAGATAGGTATGTATGCATGATGT
Organism: Cherax destructor; assembly: GCA_009830355.1. Taxonomy (NCBI): domain Eukaryota; kingdom Metazoa; phylum Arthropoda; class Malacostraca; order Decapoda; family Parastacidae; genus Cherax; species Cherax destructor. Next base: position 24,451 of record WNWK01006036.1, on the reverse strand, counting down.
AGGTAGATAGGTATGTATGCATGATGTAGGTAGATAGGTATGTATGCATGATGTAGGTAGATAGGTATGTATGCATGATGTAGGTAGATAGGTATGTATGCATGATGTAGGTAGATAGGTATGTATGCATGATGTAGGTAGATAGGTATGTATGCATGATGTAGGTAGATAGGTATGTATGCATGATGTAGGTAGATAGGTATGTATGCATGATGTAGGTAGATAGGTATGTATGCATGATGTAGGTAGATAGGTATGTATGCATGATGTAGGTAGATATGTATGTATGCATGATGTAGGTAGATATGTATGTATGCATGATGTAGGTAGATATGTATGTATGCATGCATGTAGGTAGATATGTATGTATGCATGCATGTAGGTAGATATGTATGTATGCATGCATGTAGGTAGATATGTATGTATGCATGCATGTAGGTAGATATGTATGTATGCATGCATGTAGGTAGATATGTATGTATGCATGCATGTAGGTAGATATGTATGTATGCATGCATGTAGGTAGATATGTATGTATGCATGCATGTAGGTAGATATGTATGTATGCATGCATGTAGGTAGATATGTATGTATGCATGCATGTAGGTAGATATGTATGTATGCATGCATGTAGGTAGATATGTATGTATGCATGCATGTAGGTAGATATGTATGTATGCATGCATGTAGGTAGATATGTATGTATGCATGCATGTAGGTAGATATGTATGTATGCATGCATGTAGGTAGATATGTATGTATGCATGCATGTAGGTAGATATGTATGTATGCATGCATGTAGGTAGATATGTATGTATGCATGCATGTAGGTAGATATGTATGTATGCATGCATGTAGGTAGATATGTATGTATGCATGCATGTAGGTAGATATGTATGTATGCATGCATGTAGGTAGATATGTATGTATGCATGCATGTAGGTAGATATGTATGTATGCATGCATGTAGGTAGATATGTATGTATGCATGCATGTAGGTAGATATGTATGTATGCATGCATGTAGGTAGATATGTATGTATGCATGCATGTAGGTAGATATGTATGTATGCATGCATGTAGGTAGATATGTATGTATGCATGCATGTAGGTAGATATGTATGTATGCATGCATGTAGGTAGATATGTATGTATGCATGCATGTAGGTAGATATGTATGTATGCATGCATGTAGCTAGATATGTATGTATGTATGTATGTATGTATGTATGTATGTATGTATGTATGTATGTATGTATGTATGTATGTATGTATGTATGTATGTATGTTAGTTACCATTTTGTCCTAGGCACATGTCGATTAGACACTAGGCCTGTTGTATGTATGTGTGTGTGTGTGTGTGTAACGAAACACTTCGAAATGTTTCGGCCCCGCCGGGTATTGAACTCGGGCCCTCCGTGCGTGAAGCAAGAGCGCTGGCCACCATGCCATCGGGGCATATGTATGTATGTATGTGTGTATGTGTGTATGTATGTATGTAGGCAGGCAGGTAGGCAGGCAGGTAGGTAGGCAGGTAGGTATGTATGTAGGTAGGTATATTAATGCACACAATGATTTTATAAAGGTGCTGAATATATAATATTAATTTTAAAAAAAATATACCAAGAATTCATAATCAGTTTAATAACTTTTCTGAGGCTAACACAACTTGTAACACAACTTGTAACACTAAGAATAAAGAAAACTATTTAGATTTCCTCTCAAAGGTCAGCAAATCAACTCAATAAAGCCAATAAATATGACTTACTTTTACTAGTAAGTTAATTTAGGCACAGGTACACATAAGTATAATTATCACACATTATTATTACTAGTATTATAATCATAACCAAGCGCTAAACCCGTAAACGTCATTATTATACATAATAATGTGTAAATTACTTAGAATAACCAAAAAAAAAGTCAGACAAGGTGACTTATTTCCATTAACTCCTGCTAAGTTTTTATTTAGGTTTATTACACATATTTAAAGTTTTACAATTGTTTTATATAGTAACTTAGGCGCAAATTAACCTAGAATAAACCAATATTCAAAACACTGACTATTTACGATGGTGGACCTATTTCTTAGTGCCTTTTTACTGCTGGGTGACAAGGACAATATTGATAATTTCCCCAAATTCCTACAAGCTAATTACTCTAAACAAGCTATTAAATAAAACCAAAATGAGCTAACAACCAAGTTAACAAACAACTTTTGTGAGTCACTTGCACCTGACAGCAAGTTGTCAACTAGCTAGCGTAAATTAAACAAATAAGAAATTGCCATTTTTCCCCGATAACCAGGCCATTTACAGCGCGCATCTTCCCAAATGAAGTGCAAAAACTTACCGACGATCTGGTCGAAAGGTGAAGAAGTGGAAAATAAGCCCATCTTTGGTAAATGTTGCATAAAATGTTACGAGGTGACGAGGGATTTGTTATGATCAAGTGACTGGGATAAGCCAACCTCGTCCGATTTTTCGAACGACTTTAATTATGCTAATATTTCTCGCGATTATATAATTCTTTTACGTATTTTCTATTGTAAAATGACAAATATAATTATCTAACTTAAATGCGATGATAAATAGATCTCATAATTCGAGATAAAACAAAATAATGTTAGTTATTTAAGACAGTTTTAGTTTATTCGGATAGTTAGTGATAGCAAACGAAAAGAAATCCACAAATATATTATATACATATCTTTCTTATGTCTTTCATGCTGACAATGTATATAATGTTACATAAAATTATTTATATGATGAAAACCAAAATAGAGTTATGCACTGATTCATATTACTAGAGATGAGTACACGACGGAAAACATTGCAGCGTTATTGCTTTGAAAATTATATTCAATATAAATGTTGTACTTTACATACATCTTAGTGAATAATTAACTATCCTAAGTGATGTCTATCAAGAAAAAGTATATATTTAACATTTAATTCCCATATGTTCTTTGTTATTGCTTTACAGCTGACTATAGTAAACAAATTTTATCCACATCTGACACAGTTTGTTACTTTAAATACTATTTTTATTTCAAAACACTGGGAACGTTTAAATATATATATTTCAGTATATCAATTGTTGGAAAACCAATGAAGCTAACAAATTATATTTGAGCTGGACATGCACGTTTAGCACTTACATATTAATCTTATTAATTAGTTCGATATCGTCCAATTTCAGAATATTCCACCAACTGGATAACATTAAGCAATCTTTCCATATATATATGACTATCTGTTGCCATATGTAAGCCCTTTGCAAGGCACAAACTGACTTGTCATATGAAAACTGATAAATGGAATATCAACAGTAATTTAACCTATAGCTGCTAAAAGTAGAATCTGTTGTTGTTGACTCAGGTGGGGGTTGTTCTCTCTTATTTGTGAAGAATTGGATACATGTACTCACCTATTTGTGGTTGTAGGAATCGATTCACAGCTCCTGACTCCACTTCTTCGCTGGTAGCTACTAGGTTCACTCTCTCCTTACTCCAAGAGCTTTATCATGCTTCTTCTTAAAGCTATGTATGGATCCTGCCTTCACTACATCACTCACCACATTGTTCCACTTCCTGACAAGTCTATGACTGAAGAAATACTTCCTAACATCCCTGTGACTTATCTGAGTTTTCAACTTCCAGTTGTGACCCCTTGTGCTGTGTCCCATCTCTGAAACATTGTCCCTAAGTAAGTTTATTCAGGTATACACAAATACAGTTACATAGATTATGATACATAGTAGCATATGCATATGTATAGAGAACCTAGGTTAACCCAAAAAAAGTCAGACAAAGTGACTTATTGGGGTCCTTTTACTTATTTCCATTGGGGTCCTTTTATTCACCTAATCCACCCTGTCAATTCCTCGCAGTATTTTATATGTCGTTATCATGTCGTCCCTATCCTTCCTGTCCTTCAGTGTCGTCAGATTGATTTTCCTTAACCTCTCTTCATAGGACACACCCCTTAGCTCCGGGACTTCACATTTGAAGACGTTTAGCCAAACAGTGCCTTTATTAAATCAGAACAAAGATGATATGCGAAGACAGTCTCTCATCCTTGCGGAACTATACACAGAAGAGAATGGAAGATGAGGTAATCAGTCTCTTCAGCCTGGAAGCATCTTGATGAATCCGAAGTATAGGCAGAATATTTCGTTCAACCTATTTACTAAGCACTGACTCAACTCTATGGAATATGGGTTCCATTCTGGTTCTGCATACTTCAAGTTGACCCTGACAAGTGCCATGCAGGGTAATAAATGTCTCTTTGTCGAGGTCTCTGAAAACCTACCTTTAAATTTAATAGTCTCATTTACTAGGGCCATTACCGGGCTGATGTGCACATCTGGTGTAAGTTTATTCAGGTATACACAAATACAGTTACATAGATTATCATACATTGCAGCATATGTGTAGAGAACCTGGGATAACCCAAAAAAGTCAAAGTGACTTATTTCCATTGGGGTCCTTTACTTATTTCCATTGGGTCCTTTACTTATGTTAGGTAATTTGTTCACCCTAAGGTCCTCTTTCAGGAAGGTTTGCCGCTTTTTTCTTTACCCCACTGAGCCTGTACGCTGTTTCTAGTCTTCTTTAAATTCCCCAATTTTCTAAACTTTACATCTGCTAGGATTAAAATCTAACAGCCATTTTGCAGATCAGTTATGCAGTTTGTCCAGATCCATTTGTAGTTTTTCCTGGTCTGCCCTTGTTTGTATTCTCTTCATTAGTTGTACGTCATCTGCATATAGGGACATTTTTGACTCGATGTTTTATGTCCTAAGTAAGTTTATTTAGGCACAAGTACACATAAGTACAATAATCATACATAGTGTAAATTACCTAGGATAACTAAAAAGAGGTCAGCCTAAGTGACTTATTGGTGGGCATTTGGCTCTGCCAGGGTTTAGACAAAGGAATCCTCCTGACCATAACACTGTAGCAATCGCATCTGCTAGAAAAATGACAGGATGGATAATGAGAACCTTCAAAACCAGGGACGCCAAGCCCATGTTGACACTTTTCAGGTCCCTTGTTCTATCTAGGCTGGAATATTGCTGCACACTAACTGCACCTTTCAAGGCAGGTGAAATTGCTGACCTAGAAAATGTGCAGAGAACCTTCACAGCACACATAACTGCGATAAACCCTCTCAATTACTGGGAACGCTTGAAGTTCCTAAACCTGTACTCCCTAGAACGCAGGTGGAAGAGATACATTATTATATACACTTGGAAAATCCTAGAGGGATTAGTACCAAACTTGCACACGAGAATCACTCCCTACGAAAGCAAAAGACTCGGCAGGCGATGTAACATCCCCCCAATGAAAAGCAGGGGTGCCACTAGCACGTTGAGAGACAACACAATAAGTGTCAGGGGCCCAAGACTGTTCAACTGCCTCCCAGCGTACAGAAGGGGGATTACCAATAGACCACTGGCTGTCTTCAAGCAGGCACTGGACAGGCACCTAAAGTTAGTACCTAACCAGCCAGGCTGTGGTTCGTACGTCGGACTGCGTGCGGCCAGCAGTAACAGCCTGGTTGATCAGGCTCTGATCCACCATGAGGCCTGGTCACAGACCGGGCCGCGGGGACGTTGACCCCTGGAACTCTCTCCAGGTAAATTCCAGGTGACCTAATTGGGAATTTATTGCTCCCCTTTCTCTTTCTGGGGCTGAACCTTTGCTTACTTTAAAATTCAGCTTATAATTGGACATTTTTCCCGGAGTCCCCGAAGTAGGGCTCAATATGTCAAGGACCCTCAATGGAAATAAGTAAGTAAGTTTATTCAGGTATACACAAATACAGTTACATAGATTATCATACATAGCAGCATATGTGTAGATAATCTAGGATAACCCCAAAAAGTCAGACAGTGACAGACTGACCTTTTTGGGTTATCCTAAGTTACTTACACATATGCTACTATGTATGATCATTTGTGCAACTGTATTTATGCGTACCTGTACCTAAATAAACTTTTTTTTATTAACACATATGCCGTTTCCCACCAAGGCAGGGTGGACCGAGAAGGAAGAACTTTCATCATCACTCACTCCATCACTGTCTTGCCAGAGGCGTGCTTAGACTACAACTACAAAACTGCAACATTAACACCCCTCCTTCAGAGTGCCGGCACTGTACTTCCCATCTCCAGGAATCAAGTCCGGCCTGCCGGTTTCCCTGAAACCCTTCATAAATGTTACCTTGCCTACACTCCAACAGCACGTCAAGTCCTAAAAATCATTTGTCTCCATTTGTTCCTATCTAACACGCTCACGCACGCTTGTTGGAAGTCCAAGCCCCTCGCACACAAAACCTCCTTTACCCCCTCCCTCCAACCTTTTCTAGGCAGACCCCTACCCCGCCTTCCCTCCACTACAGATTTATACACTCTCGAAGTCATTCTATTTTGCTTCATCTTTCTATATGTCCAAACCATCTCAGCTCTCTGGATAATAGTTTTGGTAATCCCACACCTCCTCCTAATCTCCAAACTACGGATTCTCTGCATTATATTCACACCACACATTGCCCTCAGACATGACATCTCCACTGCCTCCAGCCTTCTCCTTGTTGCAACATTCACAACCCATGTCTCGCACCCATACAAGAGTGTTGGTATAACTATACTCTCATACATTCCCATCTTTGCTTTCATGGATAAAGTTCTCTGTCTCCACAAGCTTCTCAGTGCACCACTCACCTTTTTACCTGGAGTCTACCTGGAGAGAATTCCAGGGGTCAACGCCCCCGCGGCCCGGTCCGTGACCAGGCCTCTTGTTGGACCAGAGCCTGATCAACCAGGCTGTTACTGCTGGCCGCACGCAGTCCAACGTACGAACCACAGCCCGGCTGATCAGGTACCGACTTGAGGTGCCTGTCCAGTGCCTGCTTGAAGACAGCCAGGGGCTTGTTGGTAATCCCCCTGATGTATGCTGGGAGGCAGTTGAACAATCTTGGGCCCCTCACACTTATTGTGTTGTCCCTCAACGTGCTAGTGGCACCCCTGCTCTTCATTGGGGAATGTTACATCGCCTGCCGAGTCTTTTGCTTTCGTAGGGAGTGATTTTTGTGTGCAAGTTTGGTACTAAGCCCTCGAGAATTTTCCATGTGTATATAATAATGTATCTCTCCGCCTGCGTTCTAGAGAGTACAGGTTTAGGAACTTCAAGCGTTCCCAGTAGTTGAGGTGGTTTATCGCACTTATGCGTGCCGTGAAGGTTCTCTGCACATTTTCAAGGTCAGCAATTTCACCCGCCTTGAAAGGTGCAGTTAGTGTGCAGCAATATTCCAGCCTAGATAGAACAAGCGATCTGTAAAGTGTCAACATGGGCTTGGCATCCCTGGTTTTGAAGGTTCTCATTATCCATCCTGTCATTTTTCGAGCAGATGCAATTGCTACATTGTTATGGTCCTTGAAGGTGAGATCCTCTGACATGAACACTCCAGGTCTTTGACATTAGTTTTTCGCTCTATTGTGTGGTTGGAATTAGTTTTGTACTCCGATGAGATTTTAATTTCTTCACGTTTTCCGTATCTGAGTAATTGAAATTTCTCATCATTGAACTTCATATTGTTTTCTGCAGCCCATTTAAAGATTTGGTTTATGTCTGCTTGGAGTCTTGCAGTGTCTTCAACGGTGGACACTGTCATACAGATTCGGGTGTCATCTGCAAGGAAGACACAGCACTGTGGCTTATATCCCTGTCAATGTCTGATATGAGGATGAGGAATAGGATGGGAGCAAGTACTGTGCCTTGTGGAACAGAGCTTTTCACAGTAGCTGCCTCAGACTTTACTCTGTTGACTACTACTCTTTGTGTTCTATGTGTTAGGAAATTATAAATCCATCTACCAACTTTTCCTGTTATTCCTTTATCACGCATTTTGTGTGCTATTACACCATGGTCACACTTGTCAAAGGCTTTTGCAAAATCTGTGTATATAACATCTGCATTCTGTTTATCTTCTAGAGCATCCAGGACCTTGTCGTAGTGGTCCAGTAGTTGGGACAGACATGAGCGGCCTGCTCTAAACCCATGCTGTCCTGGGTTGTGCAATTGATGGGTATCAAGATGGGTGGCGATCTTGCTTCTTAGAACCCTTTCAAAGATTTTTTTCCCCTCGTTAATTCTATGATTAACCTCATCCTTCATATACCCATCTGCTGACACATCCACTCCCAAATATCTGAACACATTCACCTCCTCCATACTCTCTCCCTCCAATCTTCCGTTAGTATCTATTTTTTTTTTTTTTGTTATCCACATCACCTTACTCTTTCCTATATTCACTTTTAATTTCCTTCTTTTACATACCCTACCAAACTCATCCACCAATCTCTGCAACTTCTCTTCAGAATCTCCCAAAAGCACAGTGTCATCAGCAAAGAGTTACTATTTACTTAGTAGTAACTCCGCTTATAATTGGACATTTTTCCCAGACTCCCCGAGTCAGTGCTCAATAAGTCAAAGACCCCAATGGAAATAAGTCATTTGGTCTGACTTTTTTGGCTTATCCTAGGTTCCTACACATATGCTACTATGTATGATATTCTATGTAATTGTGTATACCTGAATAAACTTATTTACTTACTAAATACTTAAGTCGTGAGCTTTAGTGGTCCTTAAGAACCTCAGCAGCAACAAACTGTGCTGAGGAACATCGATGAGGGCGTAAAATTCGTCAATTATTTAATGGTTAAATCTTCAGTAACGTGACGACATTCCTTGAAAACTGCTTCAGCTGCTCACATTTAAGAACTGGTAAGTATGAGCAACACAAGACATTAAGTTGATGATTAATTACATTTTTAAAACTATTGAAATGTAGAAGCTTAGCTTCGGTTTTGCATAAATTTGAATATGCTTTTGTATAACCCTGAAGGCTGCGCTGTATGGCCCTTGTGGGTTTATCGCTCAGTTATCATTATAATCATAATAATAGCCTTGAAGGGAGGCTCCCTGATACCTCGGGGCTCTTGTTCCAAGGAGCTGAACCCGTCCTTTTTGGATCAAACCTGAATACTTCCTATTCCCTAGATGCTATATGACGCCAATACCTTGAGCTATTCGTAATGAATATAAGTGAGTATTTAGGCTATGGGTACGTATTTAAAATATTTTCATAATGCTCTTGAGAACACACCAGTATTATGGGCACAAAATGTATAATCAAATAAAGTCCAAAATGCACCACATGCAAGTGGCTTTTTGTGTCTAACAGTATTTGATTACATGTAAGCTACATTACCTATATACTGCAGAAAAAAAATTATGTGACATTTCAATTGGGGCTTTATTAATTTAAATATTAAGGCATATATATGTCATCAAATCCTCTCTATGTAATAGTACTGTATTAATAGGACAAAATCAGATTAATAATTCAGAATAATTGTACATCCAGGTTCAGGATTAATCTCATCATTTATTTTGGGTAATATGTAGTCTTTTTTTTTTTTTTGTTAGAGCTGAGTACCATGAAGAACAAGAATAGTCTACATGACATTGTATAAGAGCTAGACAAAGGTGCTTGCATGCATGGGCAGGTAGGCACTATGCCTGCCTATAGAGGAACTTTATCTGACATTTGCTTTCTTTTAATGCATTATTCATGGTTAATTCACCTGAAATTCAGCGATAAAATGATATTCCATGATATTTCACCAAATTCACTGTTGAGATGGGTTCCTCATTACACACTACATTAAAATTATTTGTCATCTTCAATTTAATAATTTATAATAGGTCTTATACAGGCTCTTATACAGTGATGTATACATTATCACTGTTAGTAAGTAAGTTTATTCAGGTATACACAAATACAATTACATAGATTATACATAGCAGCATATGTGTAGAGAACCTAAGATAACCCAAAAAAGTCAGTGACTTAATTCCATTGGGGTCCTTTGTTCATCATTGATCTCTTCTCTGACGAAAAATATGAAAAATAAATAGAGTTATCCAAAATATGATGGTAAGATTTGCCTTGGACACAGGTGGAGGGGAAGTTGTAGGTCAAGGCCTGCTAATGAAACTAGATATATTTTGTAAGCAATACTGTAGAACCCCCATATCCACTTGAATTGGTATCCACGGTTTCAGTTATATATGGTTTACTGTGGCCCAAAAATACCTCTTAATTTTGTATAATAATGGCCCCAAAGTGCAAAAGTAGAGAAGCTGGCAGTTCTTTAGAACCTAAGAGAAGCTGTGAAGTGCTTCCCATCATTTAAAAAGTGATAATTCTCCACTTATTGTGCATAATGTATCAATTATTGTGCATATGTTATCAATTATTGTGCATAATCTATCAATTATTGTGCATAATCTATCAATTATTGTGCATAATCTATCAATTATTATGCATAATCTATCAATTATTATGCATAATTTATCAATTTTATTAATAGTGTAAATAAAAATTTACAGTATTTATAAAATAAATACACACTCAGCAGTGTTATTCTTGCTGTTATTATAATATTGAAGTGTACAAATGGAAAACAGGAATAAAGGAGATATAAATAATGTCTTGTGAAGGGTTGTTGAAGTGATTTGGGTATTTAGAAAGGATGAAGCAGAATAGGATGACAAAGAGGATACATAAAACTGGAGTGGAAGGAAGTAGGCATGGGTCATTCCAGGATAGACTGGAAGGGGCTAAGTGTTATGGGCTTGAACATCTAGCAGGCTTGTGTGGGTACATGAGATTGGAATGAGTGGAGACACAAAGTTTTTATGACAACATACTGTTGGAGTATGAACAAGGTAACACTGAAGAAATTCAGGCAAACTGGTTAGCCAGATTGTTTTGGGGAGACATTAGTAAGGTGAGGAAGCTTGGAGAGCAAATGGCATTAGCAGTTAAAAAGAAAGAGGGGAGATGTAAGATAGAGAAGTGGCAGTACCAGAAAGATGGTGAGGATATTTTGATAAGTTGTTGAATTAAGGAAAAGTGGTGATTTCATACACTGGGCAGAGAGAGATAACATTGATAGGAGTGAGGAGAAGCCTGAGTTGGATGTGTGAAAAGTGTGTGAGGCATTGGGTAGAATGGAAAGGGGTAAAGCATCTGGGATAGATTGGATTAAGACATATTAAAAGCAAGCATGGATATATGAAAGTGGTTGGTGTGTATGTTAAATACATCCATAAATGAAGGGAAGATGCCATGGAATTGGAGGGAGGGGGCTCATGTATAGTTCCCTTGTGTAAAGAGAAATGGGACATGATAGAGAATGTAAGAATGTAGAGTTGTTATTGAAAGGGTTAGGGGTAAGTCAGACAGTAGGACTGCAGAAGAGCAGGGAGGCTTATGTAGAGCAGGGATGTGTAGACCAAGTATTGACATAGAAGCATAGATAGAGGTAAAGAGCTGTTTGTTGCATTTATGTATGTATTTAGAAAATGCAAGTGATACGGTGGATAGGGAAGCCATGTGGCAGATACTGTATTGCAAATGTATGGACTAGGGGGTAGGTTACTAAAAGTAGTTAAGACTTTTTAAGTAGTGAAAGTAAGATTCAAGCATGCATGATGTCACCATGGTTGTTTAGCATATTTTAAATGGGTCTGTAAAAGAACTGAATGCTAGGGTGCTGGGAAAGGGTGTGAAATTTAAAGATCTGATACAAAGTGGGAATTATTGCAGTTGCTCTTTGCTGATGACACATTACTTTTCTTTTGGGGGGATTCTAAAGGCAAGTTGCAAAGGATGGTGGATGAATTTGGGACGGTATGTAAAAGAAGGAAATTGAAAGTGAATGTAGAAAAGAGCAAGGGGATGAGGGTAACAAAAAGTGTAGGCAATAATAGATTGAACATCAGATCGGAGGGAAGAGGTGGATGTGTTTACATATTTGGGAGTGGACATGTCAATGAAAGATGAGGTGAATCACAGAATAGATGAAGGGGGAAAAAAGTGGGTGGTGTGTTGAAGCATCTCTGGAAAGAAAAATTTGTCTATGAAGGCAAAAAAAAGGGAAGACATCAGAATATAGTACGTGTAGTACCAATGGTTTTATATGGGAGTGAGGCATGAGTTTTAAACAATTCAGCGAGGAGGAGGCTAGAGGCAGTGGAGATGTCATGTTTGAAAGGAATGTGTGGTGTGAATATAATGTAGAGAATTCAGAGTATAGAACTTAAAAGGCTATGTGGGGTCACCAAGGGTATAATTCAGAAGACTGAGGAGATATTGTTGAGGTGGTTTGGGCATGACAAAAAGAGTGTATAAATCTGGAGTGGAATATCAGAGGGGTAGGGGGTTCTTCCAGGAATAGTTGGAGGGAGGGGTAAAAGTGGCTTTGGGTTTTAGGGGCTTGAGCATCCAACAGGGTGGGTGTGTGTGGGTGTGTACTCACCTAATTGTGGTTGCAGGGGTCGATTCATAGCTCCTGGCCCCACCTCTTCACTGTGTGTTTTTGTTTGTTTATTTTAGGTAGAAATGAATAGAGAAACAGTTTTTAATGGACATGTTGTAGCAAAGCAGCACAATAGTTATGAAGGGATTCACGGAAACTGGTTAGCCAGACTTGAGTCCTGGAGGTGGGAAGGACAGTGCCCGTACTCAATGATGGCCGTCTTTCACCAGAAAACCCATCCACCATCATTCATTCAGTCGTAGTCTTTCTAGAAGTGTGCTGACATCACAATCAGATAATCTCTCTGACTGCATTATCCCCACTCCTCCAGAGTACGTATATATATATATATAGTATATATATATATATATATATATATATATATATATATATATATATATATATATTATATTATTGTGTGTGTGTGTGTATGTCGTGCCGATTAGGTAAAACTTGCGATTTTGGCTTAAATAGCAACGCTCTCCTTGCCATATAAGACAAGCGAAAATTTGTGTATGCAATAATTTCGCAAAAATCATTCTGAACCTAACGAAAAAAATGTATTTCATTGTGTTTGTTTATTATTAAATTAATGTTAACGTATCTAAAATATATTTAGTTGGGTTAGGCTAAATTAAATTGAGCTTGTTGTAATAAGGTTAGGTAGGTTTTCAAAGTTTCTCTTGGTACAAAATTAAAAAATTTTACATTAACATAAATGAAAAAAATATATCTTTAAACGTATAAGATAAATTTTTAGAAAGGACTTAATTTTAAATGAGTTCTTGCTAATTGACCAGTTTTACCTAATCGGCACGACATATATATATGTATATATATATATATATATATATGTATAATATATATATATATATATATATATATATATGTATATATATATATATATATATATATATATATATAGTATATATATATATATATATATATATATATATATTATATATATATATATATATATATGTATATATATATATATATATGTATATATATATATATATATATATGTATATATATATATATGTATATATATATATATATATATATATATATATATTTTTTTCAACAAGTATATATATATATATATATATATGTATATATATATATATATGTATATATATATATATATGATATATATATATATATATGTATATATATATATATATGTATATATATATATGTATATATATATATATGTATATATATATATATATGTATATATGTATATATGTATATATGTATATATATATATATATTTTATATATATATATATATATATATATATATATATATATATATGTATTATATATATGTATTATATATGTATATATATGTATATATATATATATACATATATATACATATATATATATATATATATATATATATATATATATATATATATATATATATATATATATATATATTATAATCACCGATAAAGGCCATGAAGTGGGTGTACCACTGCCATGGGACAGAAATCGTGTAAACTAGTGTTAGCAGGTGTGGCCTTCGTGCCGAGTATTTCTGCAAGTTGTTATTTGCTAATGGCGTCACTTGCCTGATGCATTATTTTTACTCTCATATCTTCCATTTTCTCTGTAGAGATCTTCGTCTCACATTAGAAAAATCCAGGCTTGATAGTGGGGCAGGTGGAGACGATGTTTCTTTACATCTGTTTCATTTTAAACTAGTAACCTTAGAAGTGAGCCAATAGATGCAGGCTAGCCAGTGAATTTATAAACTAGCTGGTGGGCTAAATTGACTAGTAAGTGTGACAATAAATCAAGGTTAACGTATTAGCCTAAAGGGCTCTTGATGTCAGGAATTTGACTCCCCTTCCTTGGATCGAACCTGATTGTCTCCCATTTTCTCACGAGTTAAGATTTTGTTCGGATTTTTAACCCCGGAGGGTTAGCCACTCATCGAGGACTCTGCCTTATTTACATTGGGATCCTTATATTTTGTCCCATAGGATGCGACCCACACCAGTCAACTAATACCCAGATACCTACTTGCTTGCTAGGTGAACGGTACAGCAGGTGTAAGGAAACACGCCCAATGGTTCCGGAAACCCTTGCCGGGGATCGAACCACGAACACTTAGTGTGTGAGGCGAGTGTTGCCTACTTTCCACACTCCTTACAGGTTTAGGGCTTCACATAATGATTAATAATAATAATAATGCACACAAAACACGATTGTGTATTAATGAACAAAAAAGTGGGTACATCAGAAACACGACAATGAGTAATTGTGTACAAAAACGAGAAGGGAACAAAAATCAAGTGTGCAAATAAATTGTTTTTAAATGTTTGCGCCATGAAAGGTAATAATTCATTAAATACACCTCGACATGTCATTCATATCCACGCAAAAAGAGCGGAGTGAATATCTGAGGAAGTGTGTTGGGGAAGGGGGCAAGTCTGTTCAAGGAAACTTATTGCTGACTCGGCTCTTAGTCATGAGATCTGCTAAATATTATAAGCATCCGTTGGCATTTCCCCTGATTAAAATTGCAAGGCTCACATTGTGTTCTGGTATTATTAAGTAGAGGTTAACGGAGCATTGTGTTGCTACCTTACTCTGTTGCATACAATATTTACATAGCGGGATCAAAAGTTACCTATGTTACCTTGTAATATTCTATCACAGGATGAGTTCTGTACATCAGGTAGTGAAATCTGTGAGTCAGAACTGGGAGACTCATGAAGGTGATGAGGAAATCGTCAAGCATTCCACTGTAGCTTTTACGGTCTAGCAAAGCTGTTGCTACTAGTTTTAATAAGAGGTGGGAGGAAGGAGCATGGAAACACTACACAGGCTGTGCTGGCCGAGACCTTGAACCTGTCTACCCTCACAATAACAGGTTGGGGCTCTCCTTGTCTGCCACTCCTCCGCCATCCTAGCTACCTTCATGTTCTTTTGTATTTCCCAGAAAACGTTTTTCTTCTTCCTTCACATTTCTACTTTTAAGAAGGGTTGTATTGTGTGAAGTATGGGTATTTTAAATTTTAGGTCTCACAGTGGTGGTTCCTGAACATCAATAAGGATCTCTTAGTCATAGGAATTGTCCTGTATTAATAATAATGCCTGTGGTGTCGAGAATTCTGTACAATCTGTAGTTTGAGCATCAGTCGGGGCTGTCCACATCGTTATATATAATTATGGGAAGTGCTAGACATGTAGGGGTGATACAGTGCCTAGGGTATGGGAGACAATCACGTTTGATCAAAGTTGACGGTAGCTCCAATTTCCTGAACCTGGAGCCCTTCACCGGCTTCAAGGTACTTCCTTTGAAGGGCAGAAGACCACAAGACTAGTCGCTGATGTTAACTTATATCAATGACTGTGGTAATGAATTACTCATTAGAAAGTTGTGAGTGAACACATTGTAATGAAGGAGATGAGATGCATAGCTCATTCTTTTATTTAACATAATTAAGTACCACATTATGCGGCTGCCCTATTCTGGATGATAGGTAATTAAGAGAACACTCGCTATATTGTTCAGTATGATTGATTGTGGGAACACCCGCAGTGCGCCGGTACCGTCTGTATGAAATATATGGGAACGTCCGCAGTGTATGGCTGCCATATTCTGTATATTCTGTACTTAGTTACATCGTGCGAGCAGCCAGTGTGGCTACCATATTCTGTATGAAGTTACATTATATGAGTAGCCACAGTGTGTAACTACCATATTCTATATTTAGTTACATTGTAGGAACCCCCCGCAGTGTCTGGCTATCCTGTTCTATCCTTAGAGGATAAGGGTAACAGGGTATGGGTAACATGGATCCGAGAGAGATTACTAGGATCTGAGATGGATAATAAGGATCTAAGGTGGATAATAAGAATCTAAGATTTGAGATGGATAATCATGATCTAAGATGGATAATAAGTATCTAAAATGGATAGGGGTCTGACATGAATAAAAGTGGTCTAAGATGGATAGCAAGGTTCTGAGATGGATAAAAAGTGGCCCAAGATACATGAAGATTCGAGATGGATTAAAAAAAAGGGGGGCTAAGATGGATAACGAAGGCGAGGTAAGACGTAGGACTGTACCAAGTTGAAGGTCAAATCAGCAGCAGCAACAACGCAACACCATGTCCACCTCTACCCTCATACACTACTTCTCTCTCCTGGTCTACACTTGACCCATTGCAAGTCAGGCCCGATCCAAGCCTAGCCAATACCAAGTCTGGCCCATTCCATAAGCAGTCCCAACCTTAAACGATAAAGAACACACATCCGGCTGTCGTCTCTTTAAAATGTTTATTATAAAGACAGGTTGATAGTTTTATTATGAAAGTATAGTTACAATGATGAATAAGACGCATGTGCAACGTCTGGGTATCTCTTTGTGATGAGAGAACCAAGATATGAGGAATGTGAACACGTAACTCCGTCAGCTCTCATCAAGCATAATTAATAGTAATAATAATAATAATCTTTATTTCTACAAGTACATGTACTAAGTGTACAGGCCTGGTTGACATCAGTGACACTATATAGAAAGCCCCTTGTTATGTAGAGCATTTCGGGCAAATTAGGTCAATTTTGTCCTCAGGATGCCACATACTCCAGTCGACTAACACTCAAGTACCTATTTTACAGATAGGTGAACATGGAACCACAGCAGGTGCCTTATGGAAACACGTCCTAATGTTTCCACCCGTACCGGGAATCGACCCCTGGACCTCACTGTGTGAGCTGAGTGCGCTAGCAATCGAGCCGCACACTACGGGTGTACCCAAACTTGTTGAAAGAAACAGAGGCTGGTCGTCTCTTTCAGCGGGCTGCCTCGCAGCAACCATTACATCAATCTTGTCTCTCATGAGACTGTCTCACCCATTGCATCACCCACACCCGCAGTGTTCCCACATACACAGAGGGGCTGGAGTACAAGTTGAAATATTGCCTCATCCATAGTTTAGAAGACTGAGGATCGACTCTCCACTACTCATAGCAGTATCATGTTGATTTATGTTTTAGTGTGACCTATATTTATATACAATGTCCAATAAATATATATTTTTTTTTATACAGCTAGTATTAGTCCTAGTTTTGGACTGCCCGAAATGCTGTGCATATCTATGGACTTGTGTCTATGATATAATGTATTCTGTTAACTTACTAATGTATCTCTGTGGGGAATAATCTGAATGAACCATACTAATTTACTGATTAACATAAAAGATTTGCCTAAAAAAAATTGTATGATAACCCGTATGAGTGGGTTTTAAAGAAGCTACGTGGGGTCGAAACTGGATTCGTTATTTCAGCAGCCGTTTTGTTTAAACATATTTACATAGGCATAACTTTGTTACGAGTTAAAGCAGGAGAGAGAGCTGTGTTACGAGTTAAAGCAGAAGAGAGAGCTGTGTTACGAGTTAAAGCAGAAGAGAGAGCTGTGTTACGAGTTAAAGCAGGAGAGAGAGCTGTGTTACGAGTTAAAGCAGGAGAGACAGCTGTGTTACGAGTTAAAGCAGAAGAGACAGCTGTGTTACGAGTTAAAGCAGGAGAGAGAGCTGTGTTACGAGTTAAAGCAGGAGAGAGAGCTGTGTTACGAGTTAAAGCAGGAGAGAGAGCTGTGTTACGAGTTAAAGCAGGAGAGAGAGCTGTGTTACGAGTTAAAGCAGGAGAGAGAGCTGTGTTACGAGTTAAAACAGGAGAGAGCTGTGTTACGAGTTAAAGCAGGAGAGAGAGCTGTGTTACGAGTTAAAGCAGGAGAGAGAGCTGTGTTACGAGTTAAAGCAGGAGAGAGGCTGTGTTACGAGTTAAAGCAGGAGAGAGAGCTGTGTTACGAGTTAAAGCAGGAGAGAGAGCTGTGTTACGAGTTAAAGCAGGAGAGAGAGCTGTGTTACGAGTTAAAGCAGGAGAGAGAGCTGTGTTACGAGTTAAAGCAGGAGAGACAGCTGTGTTACGAGTTAAAGCAGGAGAGAGAGCTGTGTTACGAGTTAAAGCAGGAGAGACAGCTGTGTTACGAGTTAAAGCAGGAGAGACAGCTGTGTTACGAGTTAAAGCAGGAGAGACAGCTGTGTTACGAGTTAAAGTAGAAGAAGAGACAGCTGTGTTACGAGTTAAAGCAGGAGAGACAGCTGTGTTACGAGTTAAAGCAGAAGACACAGCTGTGTTACGAGTTAAAGCAAGGAAGATGAATGATAATGCAAGAATTCACAGAATCCTCGTAGCAGTGATAGCAACCACGAAGATCCTAGGTGGAGCTCAGAATAAGGTGGGACGTTTGGTTGTCTTCTGACAGCTACTGCCCCTGTTACCTGGTAATAAATAAATACCTAGGAGTCAATCGACTGTTGTTGGTTGCATCTTCATGGACCTGATTATCATGTTCGAACCCGTACTTGATTGGAAGATGGTCAATCTTACTTAGAGAAATATTACATTTGGTTTTGGCCTGTGTAAGTCCCATTTTGTGTGTGTGTGTGGGGGGAAGGGATTTGAAATACTGCTTTTCATGCTATAATTTCTGAATGTAATATAAATTTGATTGAAAAATGAATATTAGTTTCCATGTGATTTGTGAATGCCTCTTCAGATTTGCTTCGAATCTTCAACGCTACAAACTTTTGCCGCTCTCTGCACTATTCCAATAACGTATATTGAAGTACATGGGACTGGGAGTATGCAGGATGGGGGTACTTTTTTATGATCACGCAGTCACCGAAATACTAATTTATATTGTGATATTTTGGTCCTCTTTCCCAAGGTGCCACCCACATTTGGCTAACATTCAGGTACCTATGTATTGCTAGGTGAACAGGGGTAATGGGTGAAAGGAAACATGACCATGATAGTTGCAGTCGTGCTACCTCTTGTTAGATTAATAATTTTTCAGTAAAAAAAAACCAGAAGAATGGCGTCGTACATCGCCTGCAGAATGGGAATTAGTCAGGATTAATTCGAACGGGAAGGTAACTCCAATTTCTTGGATCAGCCTCATTTGAAAGGTTCAGTACACAACCCGCATATAGAAGAGAGGAGCTTACGACGACGTTTCCGTCCGACTTGGACCATTTACAAAGTCACACTAACAGAAAGGAGGGAAGGAGGGAGTATATACTCTTTGTAAATGATCCAAGTCTGACCGAAACGTCGTCGTAAGCTCCTCTCTTCAATATGCGGTTTATAAGAACATAAGAAAGAAGGAACACTGCAGCAGGCCTACTGGCCCATGCGAGGCAGGTCCAAGTCTCCCACCGGCTTAAGCCAATGCCCCGACCCAGCCAGGTCAGGTTACATTCACTTAAGGAAGGAGCACGGCATCTGACCTAGTAGCACAAGCTAGTCAGGACCAACTCACACCCACCCACACCCACTCATATATTTATCTAGCCTATTTTTAAAACTACACAACGTTTTAGCCTCTATAACTGTAATCGGGAGTTTGTTCCACTCATCGACAACTTTATTACCAAACCAATGCTTTCCTATATCCTTCCTGAATCTGAATTTATCCAACTTAAAGCCATTGCTGCGAGTCCTGTCAATACTAGATATTTTTAGCACGCTATTTACATCCCCTTTATTTATTCCTGTTTTCCATTTATACACCTCAATCATATCCCCCCCTAATTCTACGCCTTTCTAGAGAGTGCAGATTCAGGGCCCTCAGTCTATCTTCATAGGGAAGATTTCTGATACATGGGATCAACTTTGTCATCCTGTGTATTGTTCCAGTCACGGTATTGTGCCTTTTTTTGTTATATATTGAAAGGTTCAGAATATAAACTATCATGTTTTAATCCATTATTACCCATTTTATTTTATTTTCAGCACTGTATTTACACCTTTTATTTTTGACTCATTCAGTTGTACACTTAATGTCACATCTTCCACGCCTGTCATTAGTGTAAATATAATGGTCCATTTCTTGCAGTCTAGGTTCCCACTACCCAAGGGACGGAAGTGGTTATATTTTCTTTGTTAGGGGGAAATGGGAACATTTTTCCTGGCACGTGTCTTAATTTAATCATAAGATGACCCTCTTCGTTGAGCTTTTGGTCATATGACTGAGGCCTTCCACTGGCTTATTGGATGCAACTGTCGTTCAGTAGTGTAATGTTGATCAAAATTTCATCATGGTTTGGCATATGCAGTTCGGTGTTATTTGTATGTTTTTGTTGAACTTGCTAGAAAGTGGTCCTGTTTCTTCCAGCTCAGGAGTACAGAACCAAGTTCATGGTAAGGGAGGAGGGGTAGGTAGGCTAGTCAAGTGTGGCGTTGTTGTGGTCAGGACAGGTTGGACAAGTTTTTTTTTTTTTTTGAGCTCAGACGTAGAACGCCGGCCCACTACCTCGATCAGTACACCCAATAATCATTTAAAACTGATTAATTTTTATTACAGAATAATTCAGATAAATAGATACACTTCCCCAAAGTCTTACACATGAATAAGGCTTATGTGGTCACAATGGTTCTAAGATCATTCATTGTGAATAAAAAGAAATCTAGAGTATGTGACGTCTGAAAAGCCCTTTGTATGCATATTGTTTCGTCAGCTCTTGCATCATGTGGGTTACAATTAAAGTTTGGCAGACAGTTCTTGCATTTGGTCTCACATGTGGCAACTCTTGCTTTTGCAACTTTTTTTTACGAGGCTTCGTGTCTAGTGTTATGTACGTGTTCAATGTATACTATCAGAAGGTAGTTGTGCAGGAACGGATTTTACAGGGAACGCATTTGAAGAAGTGGATGGCAAGCAGCCAACTATGAAGAGTAGTTTGTGGTGGTTGCTGGACACTTGAACACCATATCTCACCACCGAATTTACAAACCACAACTTAAGACTACCAATTACAACATTTCTGTTGTATTTTATATATATAAAGAGCTAAACTCCAGTGAATCATTCAGCACAAGGAGTGGTGGAGGCTCCATCTTTTGTTCGCTAATCGCGAGACAGACACACTACATGACATATTTAGATTATAACGAACCTTACCACATGCGACACACAAACCTGTTGTAAGTGCGAACTACCTCACTAATTATATACAGAGATCCTCTGACATACGCATTACTCAACCTGTCCATGAGAAATTTTGTTCTTAAAATTTTCCTTGTTCCTTTAATTTTTTCTTGTTCTTAGAATTTACTATTATTCGTCTGAAGCCACTTTGCTAGTTTTTCTCATGGATCCTCTCTTCTCCAACCCCCTTTCGTTGATTAATTCATTTGTTAGTTTTAATTTGAGGCCTAACGACTACACGAGGCCCGTAAATGCTACATTTTACCTGTATACCAGTCAAGGTTATTTAACCCCAGAAATTAGGATTAAAGTATTCTCGATGTACTGTATTTATACAGAGCTTTACATCTCTGGGTGTCTGTATTTACGTTGCTCATTAGTGTCTAACCACCAAAATACAAGATTATTATTATACTTATAGTGAAGCGTTACACCTCTAGAAGTTATATAGCAGCTGGGAAATGGGATTGACGGGGTTGAGCTGATGTGATTTAATCAAATGAAGAGGAGGGTAGCTCCATTGCCATGGAGCAACAGCTCTTCACCAGCATCTAGGCACCCCCTTAAAGGAGATATAAGTGCGGAAACGTAAGGTGGTGATGGGGGGTTCCCCAAGACAGGGTGTGAGGTCCACTAGCCACTGAGAAGTGAGCATCAGTACACCGCCACACTACAGACAGTACGAACGCAGATAAGCTCTACTTTACTTTGTGACTGGCATATGTATATTACATAAACATTCAAGAGAGAAGTCATATGTATATTACATATACATGCAGGAGAGTGTGTTGAAGCATTTCCGATTACTGTCTAGCAAAGTTAGATAATTTTAAACTTCAAGTTGCTTAAAAGGTAAGACCGCGTGCAATGAAGTACTGCTCAGCCTATTGGCTCAATTCTTAGAAGCATGCCAATTTCAGTCGTCTGATACTAGTTCTGTTTTTTGTTTTTTGTTTGAAGAGCTCTAGGTAATCGGTGGTGGAATGTCAAGAGTATCCAATGTTTGTTTCCTAAAGGTTACATGCAAATTATGCGTTCCAGGTAGTGTGGTTAACTTTATCTCCCTCGTATCCAGTACACCACATCCAGCATATACAAGGATCACATGATATATTTTGTAGTTTTTCACCGTGGTACAGTAGTATGTACTTTGTAATGTTTTCCCTACATATTATTTTGTAACGTTTCTTTTCATAACGTAGACACATTTTGTAACATTTTCACTACACGAGTTTTACAACGTTTGTTTTCACTAGCGATGCATTTTGTAACTTTTCACTAGCGATGCATTTTGTAACTTTTCACTAGCGATGCATTTTGTAACGTTTTTCACTAGCGATGCATTTTGTAACGTTTTCACTAGCGATGCATTTTGTAACGTTTTTCACTAGCGATGCATTTTGTAACGTTTTTCACTAACGATGCATTTTGTAACGTTTTTCACTAGCGATGCATTTTGTAACGTTTTTCACTAGCGATGCATTTTTGTAACGTTTTTCACTAGCGATGCATTTTTGTAACGTTTTTCACTAGCGATGCATTTTGTAACGTTTGTGTTCGCCATAGATACGGTTTATAAAGTTTGCTAACTATAGATATGCATTGCAATATTTTCCTTAAATACAAAGGTGTATTTTATAATTTGTATTCGCTACAGATCATGCGTGATAGTCCATTGGTTAGGATATATTACTAACAATATATTCCAGGGCAGAAATAAGGTGTCGTCTGTGTGACTTACACACAGCCACAGACTGGTACAACACCGGTACATAAATATTTTTTGTATAACCTATCATTCTTCCAGGGCCAATTTTTGAACATTTTCTGTAATTAGAAACGTATTTTTTCTTGATTGTAGGTAAAGTCAGGGTTGGTTACATGAACCTATGAAAACGTATTTTTAACCACACGTAAATATATTAAAAATATATAGACGATACGACACGTCCGGCAGCACGATGTCTTAAGCCTACGCAACGTTCAAATATATACGTGTATCATACGTGATGCTATTGTCAAGGATCCATTATTTTGGAACATTTCCACTATTATCTGTCCAGTTCGAAAATATTGTGTCCTCGAATTAATTATTTGCGGAATCGCTAAATCCACAAGGGCCATAACAACACCTCGGGAATGGGAGATAGTAAAAAGGGAAAGGTGTTTACATTTCCTTGTATCAAGAACCCTTAACCAACATCCAGGCTCTGAACGTCATGGCCTCGAAAAGTGACCTTGATTTGCAACACGTGACAGGGTTTTAAACATTTTTAAGCTTGTTTTATATAAGCGGGAGAAAAAAAAAACGTAATGTATCCAGATGTAAGTTCTGAATGATTCTAGTTAGTTGTGACTGAAGCAGTAATATTTAGTCTAGGTTAAATTTTCGGGATTCTGTCAAACTTCAAACCAACAAGAGTATACGAAATAGTGGATTATGTAATCGGATCCAGGAAAAAATAGTCATAGAAAAAAGTCACAACCTAACCTAAATAAAATGTAATTTCTTTTCCTAGCCAAAATTGTGACTTACTTTCTGTGACTTTTTTTTCTGACTCTTTTCCAGACACCGATGTAACCATGGGTAGCCGATAGGTTACATATGCTGTATTCTTTTCAAGATTGATGGACTGATAACATCGACTCAAGGTTGAGGGACTGATTTTTTTTTTTTATATTTTATTTAAAAAACTTAACATACATGATACATAGAATTGGTATACAAATATGAAACGATTCTGTTTCATAAGACATACTACTTCGTGCAATGATGAAATACACAATGAACTAACAAGAAACTAGTAATACTGTATAAGAATATTGACGACTGTTTTCAAACTTTACTATGCATCCCACCTCACAAAGTATTACAAAACATGGTGGCTGCTATGTTAATTCTCCACCTAATTGCATTTCAGTTGTTTTCAAATATTTTTACTCCACATTATAGCTGATACAGAATAACTTAAGCTCAAATAAACTTATTTTTCAACTGAAATCGTGTATTCTTGTGACATATAATTTTTAATTTTTATTTA